>JAMKQA010027950.1:0-17295 GCA_024699735.1 Posidonia australis
GATTTATGAATTTGTACTTATCATGCACACTTGATGTAACTAGAATTAAAAGCACAAGATGGGGATGAGAGTAATTGAAGACACAATCAATTTATAGTGGTTCGGCAACCCGCCTAGTCCACTCCTCAAGACCCTCTTGAGATTTTTCCCTTATTCTTAAATAATAGAGAACTTATTTGTTGGTAGTTCCACCAACTCATCTCTTGCTCTTTCCACTTCTCTATCCCCGAGAAGCTAGAGCCCTTTCTTAAAGCTTTACAAGTTGAGATTTTTCTCTCAAAAGGTTTGATTACAACAGTAGCTTTATAATATGCTTGCGAGGAGAGTAAATGACTAAAGGAATAATGAATTACAAGTATGTCAAGGTGTGTCTTTAAAGAGGCATAAATGAGTCCTATTTATAGCCAAAAGACCCTCATAAATTGTGTCTAACGACTAGAACAACGGTTACAAACGGCTAGTCTTTCGGTATGTCGTTTTGACCTTCGGTGTGCCGTTTAGATCTTTAGTCTGCACTTTACGGGCAATTCGGTTTGCCGTTTTTATTTCGGTATACAGATTTCTCCTGAAACGGTATGTCGTTTCTTCTCGGTATGTCGTTTCTTCTTTCTTCTTTGATTCCTCATCTTTTCGGAATTCCGACGCATGTTCCGTTTTCTTCTATTTCGGTATGCCGATTTTCTTCGGTATGCCGATTTGTTTTTCCTCTTCTTTGAAATCGGAAGGTCGATGGGTATACCGTTCTTTCCTGACTCGGTATGCCGTTTTCTCTTTCGGTATGCCGTTTCTGTCTGAAACGGTATGCCGAATTTCCTTCGGTATGCCGTTTTTGATATATTATGAAAAACTTTATGAATATATGATTTTTGTCTTACATTACTTAATCCTTTTTCTGAGTATCAACTTACAACAAATAATTTTATCAGTCATTTCATTTGTATGAAAATATACCTAGGTGTAATCATTAAAATAAACAAAGATATTTCTAACAGGGGTATCGTAGATCTAGACTATCCTCAATGCCGACGCTGGTCGGATTTGGGGTTGGAGTCTCCAAGTGCTCGAACACCAAGGATGTCGTGAGGATGCACCCTGTATGTGTATCTTAAGGACATAATGAGGCTGCAATCGGGGCTATGAGACTCTTACACTAGGTGGTCCCTTGTAGTAATGGAGTTGAGAAAAGCTAAAGGCTTCAGCAACTACTTCTGGCCAGTGTTGGTTGTTTGGCATTGAACAATACGACTTGTGAGGCTTATGAGTCGGGACTAATAATTGTGACTTGTTCGTGGCAGTACAGTAGGTTTAGGGACTTTGTCTCTGACGACTACTTGTGGCTAGTTTTTGTTCAGTCTAGTCGCTTTCACTCGAGAGTGGTGATGTGGCATTGTGTGGTTTTCGCCTTTGAGTGACGATGCGACTTTATGTAGTTTTTGTCCTGAGTGGCGTTGAGATTTAAAATATGGGTTTTTGTGATACACAATGTGATTTGCACGGTTTCCATCCATAAGTGGCATTACAGTTTTGAGTGGTTTTTACCATGAGTGGCATTGTGTTTTTGTGTGGTTTCTGCTCATGAGTGGCACTATGGTTTTGAAAATCGAAAGCTGTGCTAGTTTTTGAAATATGATTTCTAAATGGACTAAATAGAGATTTTTTGTTGGTGTGACGCTGTGGTGTAGTTGTGGGCTTGACGTGACAAGTGTCGTCATTTCAAGTAATGCATAAAAGTTTGAAAACATACATATGGTTTTGAAAGGAATAAAATAAAATAATTTTTAAAAGGCATGATAAGATCTTGAAAGGAAAGGAATAGAATAATTTAAATGACTTGGTTTTTCAAAGGATGTGTGCTTGTTGGGCAACAACGTATTGCCTTGTGTGGTGTGGCAGTATCAAGGAGAGATGTCAATGTTGTGTGCGTGTGTTAGGTGGGACGTGTATTGGGTGACCTTTCAATGATTACTCAAGTGTGTGTTATTGATATTTTTTCGCAAGTACAGGATAGGAGTATGAGTTTGCTAGTATATATAGAATTGAAGTCATCTGATCACACATTAAGGATTCTGGTAAATGTTTAGTTATTTAATTTTGTTTCAATTAATAGTGTTTCTTTTAATTCTATTGTTTATCATTGGAATTAGTTTCATAGTCAATGTAATTAGGAAAAGAAATGTGACTAGGTTGAGAGTTAACGACCTGAAGCGTAGGTCCTTACATATCCATACATATTTCAAATTAGATTTATATTTTGATAACTAAGTTAATTACCATTAATCTACATATTTTCACTTATTCCATTTACTTTTCAACTAATCAGAATTTCTCTTTATATACATTCATTTATCTAAAAAAATATATTTTAAAATAGAATATTAGTATTATTATAATTAATGTCACTTTTTATTTATTTCTGTTTCTCTTATTCAACATTCAAAAAGAGGCTGTAGGTTTAGCCATGTCTTAGGTAGATATTTTGTGAGTCTAGCTTTTCGAGTGGACTACTTTGCCCATGAATCATATTTATTTTGTTCTGATTGGAATCAACATGCTAGGAAAGGACTTTTGTTTTTTTCCCAATTAAAAAGGAAGAAGAAGAAACACTTCAATTTATTTATTGTTACATATTGAGTTATTTTTTACAAATACATATTGAATTAAATCCATAAAAGTAAAGGGTTCGGGAACTTTTATGAATTAATTTATTTAATTTTCTAATAAGAGGATACATGTCTAAAATGAGGGGGTTTACGTAAACATTCCTGGAGAATTTCAAAAAAAAAAAAAAAACGTAAACATTCCTAGAGTCTTTGCCTCTTTGGGCTGGTTTGGTAACATTTGGGTTTTTTCGGTTTTTACTGCACTGACAAACAAAAGAACACAGAAAACTCACTTACATGAGTTCTTTTTTTTGGTTTTTCTTCAGAATTTAATAAATAAATGTTATTTTCATGCTGATTCATACGTTGTGAAAAAATAACTCGATAAATAACCTTCTAACAAGCGGAGCCAATGGTGCTGTTGGTGTTATGACTTGGAAATGGTTCTCCTTTGTCATTTCAAGAAATGGTTTGTGTAGGTGTCTAGAGAAAAATTTTACTATAGTCACTCTATTTGTTTTAGTTTTCTATTTTTTAAAATGAAATCTAATTATATAATTAGTTAATATATAATATAATCTACTATGTGTTAATGTTTCATCCTATTCTGAGTTATATTCACCGTTAAATTTTAATCTAAAATTTAAGGATTAAAATTTAACAAAACAGGTTGAAATTTAAAGTCTTTAGATTAGAGATTAATGGTTGTTTAATTTAAATGAAAATTTCACTATGTATTTATGGATATCTAATAAGTATATCTATACGGTTATTTCTTCTTCCTTATGTCTTTATGAAAAATAAAAAGTTGCCAACATACTTCTTATATGTAGGTACTTACGTAAAAAATGTCTCCTTGTCAATTAACAAAAAGATGACAGTCTTCTTCCACATCTTTCAAAATTGAAGCTTTTTAGTAAATTTCCTGCATATTAACCCAGTAAGGCAATGGCTACCCATTATTCATTCTCCACTAACTTTTACCACAACCCGTCAGAAGGGCTTTGTCATTTGCCGAAATATCTTCGGCAAAATTAGTGACATGGTAGACCAGGACCAGTAATCAAGAAAGGAAGCTAGCTGTGTAACCTGTGGCTCTATGTATGGATGGCGTTAGGGCTTGAGGTAGAGGGAAGGGTCTCTCGTTGTTGGGACCAACTTGAGAGAATAGGACAGGAAAAGCCACTCAACAACCCTATTGGCCTATTCACTACCAAGGGAAAAGCACAGACATCTCCATGCCACTCCAGTGTCTCCCCATTCTTGAGCGAAACTACAGGCTGCTTGTCATGTGACTTGCCATGCCAAACCCCAAAGGTATTGGCCCCATTACTGCCGCTCTTCTACAAACAGGAGAAAGAGATCCCCAAAGCCTGGCACCAGGAAGGGAAATGGATTGAACAGGTGCATGCAAAGGGCACTTGGGTCTTAGACCCAATGACATGTAATAAAAGCGGGATATCTTCTTCCCGAGTTTGAGATACCACTGTTGATGTTACGCTGAAAAGAGACCTGCAATGATCTTTACTGGAGTATTTCCCATTCCAAACCATCAGAGCAGACAATGGGTAGTTACTGTACATTTAAATCATTTAAACTTACAGGACACATTGGGAATGATCGTGTGACAGTGTTACTGAAGCAGCAAGATCTTTCTTGACGAAGACCGTCATTTATTGAAGAAGATCTCCGAATTAAATAACATTTTGTTTGTAAAAATTGACAAACTGCATGTTCTTAGTTGGAATTTATGATGGTAGGAAGAAATGACACAGTCAGTCTATATTACAGATTAAAACATGTTTGTATTACTTTTGTCAAAGATTAATAATAACCTATTGGAATTGACAATAATTCTACTATAACTGTTTTGAGAAAACACATGCAAGCATGATTTACCCCAAAACATGTGGTTTGGACCATAAACACAAACAATCAAAGGCGGTGGGGACAAGATATGAGGATGGACGGTGAGGAAAATCCATAAGTGTAGCCGTGGGGCATACAGAGAAAACTCCATGGAACAACACTTCTCTCACATTTATTTTTTTCTTATCTATCTCCTCTTTCGGTAAAGCAAAACAAGAAAACGAGCAAAAAGGGTCATGTCCTATCCTAGTCTTGAAAGACTCCCAATGAGGCAGATTGCTGTGGTGTTCGTTATGACCGGCTCTTTTCAGCAAACTATCACGAGCTTTTAGCAAAAATCACATCCACCTCTGGCTCACACTATCTGTGCCATACACTTCCACATGAAAGAACCCATTTTGTAACCTTTTAACTTGATAATGTTAATTAACACCCAGCAGGAGCACAGGAAGGAGAATACACATGATGTACACATTTTTGATGAATTATAGACAGACAGTGTCGGGGAGCGAAGATTTGAAAAAGAGGATTGGTTCGTTGTGATTACAAAGAAGTAAAAACAAAAAAGAAGCACAAGTGGTCAGGCTACAATTGTCCATGATTCAGCAGAGTATCTTGTAATCCACTCTTCTCCGTCACTGTCCTCTGACAAAAAAACTAGCTGGACAGCTCACAAAATGCCACAAAATGGTCCTTTAGCCCATCATCTCCACCCCCCATTTACCACAGTTCTTCTCCTGCTGCTGCTCCTGCTCCTGCTCCTGCTTCATGCTCACCGAGCAATTTCTGCCTGCAGGCTGGAATTGAAACCAGCATGCTCTATCTCCCACCTCAGCTTTGCTACTATACCATCCTGCACCGGGACGTACTCCTACAATAAACAACGACAAAAACAACCAATTATAAGCAAAAAAAAAGGACTACTAATAAGGACTAGTATGAAGTAGAAATGTAATAATGAAGGTCACGACAGCTTTCTTCGGAAGCAGGCCATTCAAGGACCCTATGGCATAAAAAAAGACAAGCCAAGTTACCTCTAACTTCTGTACCAAATCCTTGGCGTGGGGTGCGGAGACGATTATGTGGCGATGGTAGGGCTTGATGAAACCGTCATCCACGGCTTTATCGATGAAATCCAACAGCGAGTTGTAGTAACCATCCACATTCAGCAGTCCCACCTAAAGGACAAAAAGGTTCGGGATGCTAGCTGATGGAAAAAAAAAATGATGACGATGATGATGTTCTATAGCACTCACAGGCTTGCTATGGATCCCCAGCTGTGCCCAACTGATGACCTCTAGCAGCTCTTCCATGGTTCCATACCCACCTGGAGGCAAGAGAAGAAGAAATCAGGTAATGGTTGAAATGAGTGGTGCGAGGGGAAGAGAAGTGTGGTGCCTCTATATACCAGGCAAGGCAATGAATGCATCAGATTGGCGAGCCATTTCAGCTTTTCGCTGGTGCATGCTCGAAACAGCTTTCACCTCTCCAATGGTCTCTCCAGTTAGCTGGATACAAACATGGGATACCCAAGAAACATTAACCAACGTGTTTGACAGCAAGTTTGAGTACATAATGTTGGAATTAAAAGAAAGTAATGAAATCAATCCATTTGCACACCTCTTTCCCCATCAGAGTAGTTGGTATGATCCTAGAAGACAGAAATATGAAGAGGTTGTAAGAAATGTTTACTAGAAGAAATTTAAATTCACTGTGAAAGAGAAATGGAAACAGAAGCTTGTTGACAACATATCAAAAAATGACTTGAAGATGTGGAAAACTAGAGGAGCGGGAGGAATCATCATATTATCAAGAGTAGTTCACAGTTCTCACCCTAGAACATAACCTCCACCTTGATGAACAACCTGAGACACAAGACCCATGAGCCCTATGCTTCCACCTCCATACACAAGGTCCACCTTTCTTGACACCTACAAATGTTAAAAGAAAACACAAAAGAATCCCAGAATCAAGAGTCAGAACCCAAGACAAAAGAGGAGAAGAAAAAAACCATCTTTTTGCAAGCACAAGCCACAAGCAAAGGTGGGTGTCAGCAGCATGTAAATACCAACTCTTTCCCGAGCTCGACAGCGGCATCCTGGTAGCAATCCCTATTCCCAGAACTACTCCCACAAAAGACACATATTCTCTTGAATCTTGAACTAGGCACCTCTACTTCCACTCGGACACCTGAAGGTTTCACTTCTTCCAGTATCTCACTTGCTATTTCCCCCATTCCAACAACACCTTCTTCTCCTTCTTACCCTTCACAAGTCCTGTGCCCGTACCACACTAACGGGACCCCAGGGCCAAAAGCTCCAAGCCGAGGAGAGCAGTAACAGTAGCAGCTGGATAGGATAAGAGAGAAGAAAATAGCTTTGGGTGACAGCGGATGCTAACGTGTCGGGTATTTATACACACCACTCAAAACTAATACCATACAGATTTCAGCTGACTTGGTAATAATATTTTCCACGAAGGACCAAGTGGCTGGTACTTTCAAATCACAGACGAGATCATATAACACCCCGGAGAAGAAGAAGATGTTGGGAACTGGAGGAGTTATTAATGCCAAAGAAAAAACATGAGGAAACGGACATTCTACGACCTATTTCAAATCAACAAATCCTCAACGGCCAGCTTTTTCCTCTTCCTTGCTTGTTTCCTTTCATCTCGGTTTTACAACCAGCAATCATGATGCTTGCTGGCCCCCACTCTCTCTCTCTCTCTACGCACGTGCGAACTGTCCATGTTCGTGTGAAACGCACACCTTCTCTCCGGTATTCCGCTACTCTTGGTTGCTGTTCAGCCTTCTCCCCCGACCTTCTGCTTGTCTTCCCACCGCCACTGCTGGGAGTGGGACTACCACTCTCCAGTCCGGAACTGTACATATCAGGTGGGATGAAAAGGAGGGACAGCAACGTGCTGTTATTTTGATAGCGACCGACGAATAACGCCATAGCCCATAGCTTCAAGACCACGGCATACCCTACTACTGCCATTTCGTTGGTAGGAATCAACCATTTAAATAAATCAAAATCAAGTGATTAATCAGACTTATTCCAAACATATATAGGAAATGAGGTCTGCAATCCGTTCGAGCAATAAAACCAACTGTCGCACTAGTAGTAGTCAGTAGTGCCGCCGAAGCTGACTGTGGATTTATTTAGTACACTGTTGGGGGCTGAGGGCAGGGGGAGAAAGAATCACCACAATCCAAGAACATGACATGAGAGCAGATAGGAGATTGTCTCGTTGTCGTGACAACTGATTATGGGATCGTATTACTACTGCAACGCAGATTCATCTTGATTAGTATTGGATTGCGTTTAGAGGTCATCTACGGATATCCAGCGACGTCGGAGCTGCTGGGGCTGACACGCCACCGGGTGTAGGTACGCACCCCACTGTTCCGAGTGCGTGGCGTGGGTTGGGATGGCTGACAAGCACTGATGATCGTCCGCCATTTAATGCGCTTTGGCTCCACTACCCTGGTGATCCGTACGTGTCGCACAACGCGTGGCGACGCTCCATTTGCGGGATTCAGACGGAATGATTGCATTCCTTGTGGGGGCCCCACTAGAATAGAAGGATAGGTGGGTAGATGGACAACGTCGTAGGGAGATGACGTTGGCCTGATGGCCTCTATCGACCTTTTGATAATCCCGTCACTAGCAATTTCACATTCGGCATGTGTGTGAGCGAGTTAGAATGAAGTGTAATGTTGCGGATCATTGGCGGGTGATATTTTTGCTTTGCCGCATCAGTTCGATCTCCGAGATTTTGTCCAGGAATGAATATGAATTAGGATCGCATGCAATGGTGGTGGTCAAGCACACACGCACCATTGACCCAAGCAGAGAATTTTGACTTGCGCACACAAACCTAAAATATTTCCAAACCAAGACTTTTCGGAAAAAAAAAGAAGAAGAAAGAAAGAGGAAAAAGGGAGAGACATTAATTGAAAAGGAAGGTGGGAAAGTTTGCAGAATCCAAGTCGCCGTATGTCATCATCGTGTCGAAAAAGACAAAGTTGCCATATCTCTTGGAAGTGGGAAAGTAGCAACAATCCGTGGAAGACGAGACAAGGTGGTTAAGTTTACGTACACAACTCTTCTTTCTCGGCCAATTTTTACTTCCAAAGCAAATTACCTCAGCTCGATCGGGTCAAACACTCAGATGGTGGAAAATTTTGTTTTAACCAATCAAGTGCTCACGCTTAATTTGTTAAATACTGGCAGTGAAGAAAGTCAACAGACCATCGATCGGCGTTCTTCTCGTGGAAAAGGGTGGTGCACTCGCAGAGCCAGCAACGTTACTTGTGCCCTAGGACAATTACCCAGTAGTAGTGAAGCAACTTGTTTAGGATTCTTGTGGATGTCGGAATCTAGTCGAGTCCAAATGGGATTGCAAGTGCAAGTGATCCGCGAGGATTGGCTGGAACACCGTGATTGATGCATATTTTATAGAGCTACTGCTAGTTCAAGTGAATTATTATTTGGAAAACGTAGGGGCGTTGGTTTGGCAATGGGCTTTTCAGTTGGGCATGCATGCCAACTTATCTTCTTTAATCTAGCTATTTCAGTCTGGGGACGTAAAACATCGGAGTCTTAGCTCGTTTGTCGCCTTTTTTCTTCCATGTGAGTTTCAAATCGGTCTCGTTCGTAGATCTGTCGCGATGGGTTTACACATTCTTTGTTGCTTCTTCATGGGCTAGGGTTTGGAATGATATGCATGAAAAAGGAACGAACTAGACAAAAGCCATAGCTATCACGATCCAACTGTTTTATAAACATGTGGTAAGGCCATGTGATCACAACTCTCTCGTAGGATCTAATTCCTAGCTAGTAATTACGTGCATGCATATACTTCTCACCAACACTCTTCAAAAATTTCCACCACCAATCAATCTCAAGAGTTAAATATGGATCATTGAGAGTCTCAATCATGGGAGAGCACATGCAACATCGTGCTCGAGAAGGGAAAAAATAAATAAATGCCAAAGTGTAAGTGATTCCTTGTTTGGATCACATGATATCCATGGTACCGATTAGGTGGGGGGTCTATTAGGAGAAATTTAAAACAACAAGCAACGTATGCATATATTATATGTAATTACTTAGTGTAGTGGTGAAGTGTCTTTGTGGTTATATAAGAGGTCAAGAGTTTAACTTTTATGGACAACATATATATTACAATCATATTATTGTATTATTATTTCCCTCTTAAGTTTGTATATTAATCGTGTTTAACTAATCCTATTGTGATAAATTTATGATGGATTTTTTGATATATTAGTTGTGAATTTATTACGTGCACATCAAAGAAAACTTAAAACGTAGAGTCAAACCACGTTCTTAATGTAGAACAAACGTGCAAGTAGATTCTATGGAGGTTAAATAAATTAAAAAAGTTTACGATAAATATAATGTCACACCCACCTCCGTGTAGAATTCTCCCACCACATGCGCACCGAATTCTCGTCAAAAAGAATATCCTAAATCTTCTAGAAAGGCCAGTTAAAAAAATATTGAAATCAAAATAATAATTTTTTTAAAAAAAAAGAGGCAATTTATCTAGTGCGCCTCGACCGTGACCCTCCCGTCATACGTGAAATGTATTTTTTTGTCTTGCTTTTGGATTAGATTTCACATTTCTCTTTAATTAACCTTGAAGCTGCCTAGCTAGAGTACTCCTAATTAGTCACATTATTGCGGTGCCTAGCACCTCTAGCCCTGTAGCTAGACTACTCATTGATCGAACATGTTGTGTCTTTATTCCTTTTTCCCGAACTATTTCTTCTATATACTTTTCTTTGTTTTGACAGAATGTTTGGATGATTTTTCATTAAATAAAGTGACATCGTACATCATTTGGACTTGATTTCCTTTGCTTACGATTGATTTGAATTCTCATGGCGTGGATTGCTTGTGTGAGTTTCTCGGTGCCTGAACGCCCTCAGCATCCTCTGGATTTCTCACGGTTTCACTTTGAGATGAACTATATCAATAAAATAATGTTACATCTAACTAGCAATATTCCGACCTAATTAAATTTTCTTTTTTACTGACTTGAATCGATGATGTTGGATCGCTTGCGTTCTCCGAGATTTCTCGTGTTGGACTTGCCTCTCTTGTTGGATTTCGTGCTGCAACTGACGAAAGGTAAGTGGAGTCCTTTCCTTGAGGAGACGGGGGACGTCGAAAGCAACACAGCTCATATAGCCTTATAGGCCCTTAAACGGTCTTCGGAGTAGCCTAGACAATGGGCTGGACTGTGTTGGGCCATGATGGGGCCCAATCAAGTTGAAGTTCGATATTTTACCAAAGTCCAGCCCATACTTATATAGCCAAGGCCCATGATGGGGAGTAAGTACTTGGACCCTGCTCAACCCAAATGCTTTGCTCCTGATCAGACCCTAAATAAACGAGGTTGTATATGGGTCAGGCTTAAACGAGTCGAAAGCCCAAAGCTGTAGTTCAAGTCGTCCAAAGGTACTCAATTTTTATATATTGAAGTTCGTTCTTATATTTCTCTTATAAAATTGGCCTGCCAATTGATTGTGAAGTAGCGAATATCAACTGTGTTATATACACCACTAATTTTAACCAAGATCGAGTTTGAAAACATAGCTGGGAACTTTACACCAAGTTATGACGCAAATGATCCAACATTATTAGGTAAAATTACCGAATAAGGTAATCAATTTATTGTTATTCCAGAACCCAGAGATGGAGTTGTTGAAAATTTGCAGCAGCATCGTAGATCCACTTGAGGCAGGAAGACAATTAGGCACCTAAATTCAAGTTCTTAGAGCAAAAGATGCACCTTTTGCCTTGAGGTCTTCTCCCCAGGTAAACTAGTCGTGTCTGAAGACTTGACTTGGCTTCCAAGTCGCAAATGAAAATGCATGGTAGACGACAACATTTACAAAAAAGATTAGCACTTTGCATGACGCATTGTCAGATAATAGTTGTCATGAGACAACCTTTTTTTCTATCTGCTTGCGAAGAAACCACGGAGTGAGGGGTGCACAACTGCTGGTGCTGGGAGGCCGGCCACTTCTACAGGTCCAGCCTTTCCAACTTTGATTTCTAGCAATTATGTCGATGTGTACAAATGCCAACATGGAAAACTTTCAGTAGAAGCATCACCAGAGGACTGGTTCGCAGTAATGGGGTCAAAATTGGTGTAGGTATCTACATCTATCATGAGGCACCCTTTTTTTTTTTGTAACAAATACATAGAAGGGAAAAAATAATTGTATAGATGTATTTAATAGATATCTATAAATACATAGTGAAATTTTCATTTAAATCAAACAACTATTAATCTTTGATCTGAAAGTCTTAAAAGTCAACATGTTTTGTTAAATTTTAACAGTTTAATTTTTAATTAAAAATTAATAGTAAATATAAATTAGATTATAATGGAATTTTAACGCACAATAGATTATCCTATAGATTAATTAGTTATATAATTAGATGTTATTTTTTAAAAATAAAAAATAAAAAAAGATACTTTATAGGAAAAATACATTGTAAACACCTACATACTTTTTTTTCTGCAAAGTAATTATCTCATCAAAGTTTTGTTGAGTTACGATGAAGGTTTTATTCCTCAAGTAATTTGACACCTCCAATTATTAGTATGAGTTCACTATGTTTTTTTTTATTTAAAAAGCTTGAGTTTTAAAATCCTTTTATGCTTTTCGAGTAAGTCGTCTTCTATGGACCCGTGTCTTAGGATACATTTGAATTGGTTGTTGGAGAGTTTCTTAATGTCTATATTCTAAGAATGGCTGAGATAAACCATAAGAAGCTCCAAAAGCACTTGTAACAGTTACTTCTACTAGAATCAAGTAGCTTTTAGAACAATAACCTATGTTATTGTTTTAGAACAATGGATGAAGACAATTTTTACCGGAAAGTAGATAAAATCTCATTCAAATACCAACAATGTTCCTGTACGTTTGACGATATTATAAATGTTAATAGTAACACATGGATAATTTGGTACTTTGATGTCAATACAAATTTAAAATCCACATGTGAATGTTATTTTGCTAAATAAAACTCTATCATTTACTTCAAAAGTTAGGTTCTATAATCCATGTTAAAAGTTAACTTCTGACGTATTCTATGTCAAAAATTAACTTCTATCATCAACTATCTTAAACACATTTTTAGACATGTTTGTTATTATTGAATCTATTCCTTCATACAATGATACTAAATTTATTTTATTAGTTTAAAATAGCCTGCAACTTTTTTTTCAAATTATCTTTGAAACCCCATCCAACTAAGAAAATATTGAATTGAATTGTGGAAATTTAGTTAATTTTTTATCGATTCAGTTAGGTAACTGTTTAAATTAATTTAAGTTAAATATTTTATAACTTTATAAACGTTATATCATACAATGCTTCATTTTATCAGCTGAGGTTTCGTTCACTTGACCTGTAATCCTCAAGCATATTAAACTATCTAAATAAAAGAAACCTTATCCAGCACAAGTTAAGGTCCTACCTTATTGAATCTACTCTCTGTTGTAAAGTATGCTTTATCACCATACTTCATTGGGTATGTTGGTTTTTTATTATAGACATATCCCACAAGCATGCATAAATACACATGCACGCTCACAAAATTCGATTTTCGTAAATATCCATGTAAACTCATAGTCATTACATATACATAATAAAATAAAAAACGAAACTTATATGTTCTTGTCCTCTTGACTGGTTTTCATTTGATTTAGAGTTGAACTGGATTTGTATATGAATTTAATGACTAATGAAGTTATATGACCTTTGATTTCTTATTAAAATTTAATTTGTTTCGGGGTTTACTCAATCAAGGAGGTAATCAGTTATCTGAAGTATGTCATACCCCACGATCCCATTCCACAATCATTGTAACATAAAATCCATCGATAGATTAGAGTAATTAGGTTTTTTCTTATTATATGTCCTTTGATCAGTTTTCTCTCGGGATCTGTTTATACTAAAGAAACGGAAAAAAAAAAGTTAAAAAGAAAAGAATGGAAAATGAAATCATTAGTTCTATTTTCTGTTTGACTTCAATAAAATTATATGTACATATGTGAAAACTAGAAGAAAATATTTTTCCTTTAAATTCTACCTTAATAGATGGAAAAGAGGAAAAAAAAACACATCTTAAACTTACGTTGGAAATCAAATTAAAGAATTTACTTTCTAGTAGAAAATATGCATAAACATGGTAATTTTGAGCACGTAGTTTTGTCAAAAGTAATATATATATTTTTTCCTTTGATTTTCTTCCATTTTGCAGTTGTACAAACCCCTCCTTAGTGGAATATATATGATCCTTTTTGTTCTACGGTGAATTTGTTGATCGAGATCTGCACTGTCTCGTTGTTGTTGTAGGATAGAACTGAACCCGTACGTGTGTGGATACAAATATAAACCCATGAAATTCGGTGGGCCAGTATATCTACCAAACAAAGACTCAGCATTCTTCCTTTCTATTGTTTGGTTCCCGTCGTTTCATTCTATTGTTTCACTTTCATCCTGACAATTGATTATACCTATATTTGTCTGCGAAAGCTATATAAAATTTGGTAGTCGATCGTTGTCGCCTTTAGTCTATCACGGATTTTAACTGGTGCGGATATTATCATGAAATTATTAGAAGACCTGGCGGGTCTTCGGTAGAGAGAGAGAGAGAGAGAGAACGCGTTTATATATTGACTGTGCGGGGTCTTGGAATGGGGATGTGCACTTCGCATGCAGGACGCGAGAATCGACACGACTTTCTCTGGAAATAATGGACCGTGACCTCCTTTTGCAATTCAATACCAGGAAGGATTGGTTGGAGTTGGACCCATTTCGCCACATATAACTAACTGCCAAATGGTTCCTGGCTTACACAAGGAAAATCGCTTCTCTGACCCATTCCAACCTAGATTGGCTTGTAAATGAAGACTGTCCAATTGCACTTTAGAGGGAAAAAAAACGTCTAGAAATACGTCAGCAGCTGCGCAATCATAGAGTCACCTTGCTCACCTCAACTAGTGTGGGGACGCAATTTTTTTAATCAAATTGAACTGAATTATTTTTAATGGTTCGACATGGTGTAAATGTATTAAATGGTTTGGTTTGATTTTTAAATTTTGGAACCGCTTTTTATGGTTCAATTCTTGGTTCTGACTTCTGAGTGTAGTTAACTAAATTGAACCAATATATACACACACACACACACACACACACACACATATAGGAGTCAGATTAATTACATCTTTCTTCAAATTAATTATTTTGAGGGAAGATACAATATGATCATTGAATGTTGATTTAATGGTGTTTATTAAAATCATTTTTTTTTTGAAATAATACCACTAGTAGTTTTTTTGGAGGATTTTTTTTTTCAATATTTATTTAATTACATTTAAGTATGGTAGTTATTGATCTGAATTGAAATTAGTTTTATTTTTCAGTTTAGTATTACTGAAGTGAATAAAACATAGTTTAGTATTACTGAACTACATAAAAAATAGTTTTACATCATCGATTGTTTACTGTTATTAAATGTTGATTTTTAATTTAATATTACTGAACTAAATTAAAATTAATTTCATAACTACCATCACATTTGGTTAAAAATATTTCAGTGATCAATATTACTAAAACAATAATGATACAATAATGATTTTTTAGTTCACAAAACAGTTACGTATTACAGAACAGTTTAGTATTACTAAACTGAATACCAAATAAAATAACGATTTTTTAGTTTACAGAATAGTTATGTATTACAGAATAGTTTAGTATTATTAAACTGAATACTTAATAAAACAGTTTTGTAATACAACAAATTCCACCACCACTCCGTAACGCACCATCTCTCCGATGACAAAGACTATGCCACCTTGCAACAATAGGGGATGAGGATCAGAACACTTCGGACTAATTCTGGGAGTCTCGTTGGCATCACACTTGATACAGCGACAACGGATCTTTGCAGGGGGAGTGGGAGGAGGGGCAGTGGTGCAGAGATATAGTAGTGGCTTTGCACGGGAAAGGTAGATGACAGTTGCTCTAGCGAAAGGAGGTCGACGGGAAAGGGATTTGATCTAGACCTGCATTGCCAAAACCACACAACAAACAACTGAACAAAAAAGGACAACAATCACACAAGGCCAAGCTTGGGGAGGGGGTATGGTGGTTGGATTGGCCGCCATCGTTTGTTGGGAGGAGGAGGTGTTGGTGGGTTGTGAGAGGGAGGCAACGGTGGCATGTAGGGGTCTCAGGAGACAGGGAGAGTGTAACCATGCCGGCGATAGCCTCGGGGCTTGGCGTGAAAGGCCAAATACACGAGATGCGGCAAAGTCACGGCAAAAATAAAATAAAAATGCAGGAGTCGCTACCTAGTCTATTAAAATGGAAGACGAGGAAAACCATATAAATCATTCAAGTCATGCATATAAAAACCAATGGAAAAGGTCTTTGTAAACCAGAAATAGGTAAGGATCCCTGTTACGCATGAGGAAGGTATTAGGCACCCTTGTGCGCCCGATAAATCAGTCTCTCTATAGGTTTCTCATTTTCTTATGAAATGTTGGCCTTTCAGCCTTTACAGTACGTCCGAGGGCGATATGCTATGCCATGCTAAGTGAGTGGTGTCTTATGCTAAAATAAGGGTACATGGGATGTGGGGTGTTTCCTAATGCTCATAAGGATCACTCATATATCGGGTCAAGTGTCGATGCAAAGATATTGCATAAATAAGATCAAGGATCTAAGTATTTTGAGTGACTTTTCATCTTTGCTTTGCTATATGCTAAATGTGATCTAACATGCATAGAAATGGCTAAAAACAAAAAAAGGTCTTTCCGAATATATCTAGGAAGAAAGCCAGAGAAAACTAAAAGCAAATCGAAGTAAGAAATCATGCTAAAAACCATGTGAAAACCTGCTGTGTGCTACTGAAAACAGGCGGCTGCGCCTGTTTGGTGCACCAGACTGGTGCGCAACTTATATGCTCCTGTATGGTCCAGAAAGATGTGCCAAGGAAAATACCAGAAAGCCATGCAGTGCAATGTCATATAAATGTGTTTCAGAAAGTTATGCAATGTAAAGTCCTTGTAAAAATAGAAAATATCCTTTAAAAAAATGAAAGACATGCAAGTGTGAGAAGATTTATAGATCTTGCGCTCAAAGGCTAGTAGCCTCATACAAGGCCATCTCTTACTCATGCTGAATGAAAACAGGAAGGTTCAGCCATGTTACTGGATCATGGGCTGATGCATAGATTCTCCACAAAGGAGTAAATGGCAATCAGCCTACCAGATTTTAAACTGTGGACTGAATATCCAAAGGTGAAATGACTTAGAAAACAACATTACTTGTGGCTGAAATCATGTGTGCACAAATCATGAAATACCAGAGAATCATCACTGAAAGAATCAGATTTAAAGTCATTCTGGTGCGCCATGTAGGTGCTCCAGAATGGTGCTTCCTAGAAAATCTAGATCAGACTACAGTCTGATCCAGAATCTGGTTCAGATTCAAAGTGTAGTCTGATCCAGAATCTGGTTCAGATTCAAAGTGTAGATACCCCGATTTTGAGGTAACCTGGAAATGAGTATCCTTATGTTGCTTCGGATGTGATCAACCAATAAACCTAGCCCCAAGCCTATTAGCAAGCCAGAGCCCAGAAATTTGAGAGGTAGCTGGGCGCACCAAGGTGGCGCACCAAGGTGGCGCACCAAGCAGGCGCCCAGCCGTTTCCAGACTGCGACTGTTGACCTTCCATTTTCCGGCTGTTACCTTTGCCAACGAATG
>JAMKQA010027951.1:0-10987 GCA_024699735.1 Posidonia australis
TTCATAATATCTCAATGATATGTATGCAATAGTTGTCATGATAACAATATATTGTTATCATGACAACTATTGCATACATATCATTGAGATATTATGAAACAATACAATAAATATAGACATCAATCAACATCAATTCAGGAATAGCTTTGATCAGTAGATGATCGTTAACAATAAAAGAATTTACACAAGTGGGTCGTGAAACTCAATACGGCTCGATGAAAGAAAAGTCCACTGAAGACGATACTTCAAAATCATGGTTCATGAAGAATTGAAGTCCATTAAAATTAGACTCAATGTTGCACGACACATTCTCATATAAGTGGACCTGGTCCACTAATCTTAAGAAAGGACACATTAATATATCACCACAGGCATTCAACAAAGGAAATATTTTGAAAGAGAGAGAGAAAGTCACTGAACAATACACGACTAACTTAGCAAGCTACCAACAAAGTAGTGGGCACAGTATCACATGGAAAAAGATGAGGCACTCAAAAACCAAGAGACTTTCGCGCCGGAGGAACTCTGGCGACCACCGTGCCTGCGATTTACTGCATAAAGTGACTCTCTTCGACTGACAGGCTTTTAAGAGCCACCTGGTCGAAGATGAAGACCCTGAGATTGTGGACCTTAGCCCTCCTCGTCGTAGGTCTACAAAATATTCCCCCCTTTCTCTGTCGCCTGTGCTCAGGTACGCCCCCCGGGAAATCCCTGTTTTCCCAACTCTGGCCTTCTAGGCCCCCTGTTCTCTCTGAAATCCCTCCCAATTCCACATTGGAATCTTCCTGCTCGGTGGTTCAAGCGAGGGATTTTAGGTTTTTATGGTCGGATCTGGGGTTTTTTTTATTATTTCAGTACGCACCAGATTTGGAACCGCTTCCTGGGCTGATGCTTGGGAAACGATTGGATAGGATTTTTGATATACTTTTTATGCCTGTTATTTTGCCATGCCGCTGTTTCGAATTTCTTAATAGATGTGTGCTCCCATACGGTAATGAACATTGAAGCCTCTTTGATTAGATCTTGTATATCAATTTTCCACTATTCAGATTATGCTTGCACGAGTAGTGGGAGGAAGATATTTTCCGATCGGTCTGCTAGGGTTTATGTTTTTCCCTGTGGTTCTCATCGTGGCTCTGCTTTGGAGGACGGGACTAGTTGCGAGTCTGGTATATCAGATCTCTCTGAAATTTTCTATTCTCCTCACCCGAAGGGGGTAAACCCTCCTTCTCCCTATTCTGGGAGTGCTCTCCTGTTGGAGCCGCTTCTGTCTCTGGGTTTTCCTGCTCTGGCCGGCGGTCGTAGGACTGCCGGTTCCTCTCCCGGTCATCGGAAAATCCTTGGGGCAGATTCCCCAGGTACTGATAGAGGCGTCAGTGCTTTAGGTACCTCCTCGACTTCTGTGTGGGATTATAAGGTGTATATGCCACCTATTATTACAATAAATCCCATTCATAAACATCATCTTGCTACGGCTAATTACTTAGAGGAAAGTATAACTGTTACGCTTCATGATAATAGTAATGCAATTACGCATTCGGCGGACTCTTTATTTTCCCAAAATGACGACTGTATCTGTGCTGACATTATTTCGCGCAATCCATGTCCTTCTCAGGACATTAATTTGTCACATGTGGTCTTTAAACCTTACAAGAACATACCTCGACATTCTTCCTCCTTCAGTGGGCTTTCGTGCATATCAGAACATATCTCTGACACAGAGATATCTTTTGATAGTGGAAATCATCACTGCACTTCTTTTCCCTCCCTTATTCCTTATGAGAAGAGATACTTTGGAGCTGGCAACAAATTCGCTCCCCTTTCCTCCCCTGCAAAATCCTTCTACCAACTTCCTGAGCCTGGAACCTCTTGCAGAAACTCCTCTCCCTCTGCGTCTGAAGGTGGTTGGAAGGTGGTAACAAGGAAGAAGTCCGTCTCTCCCCGGGTAAGATTTTGTCGCTCTTCTGGGAGGTGCTTTAACTGTGGTCTTCGGGGTCATCAAAAAAAAATACTGTAAGTTTGCTGGAGTCTGTTACAAATGTAAGGCTTCCACTCATTCTGTAGCTATATGTAAATTTTTTCAGGCCACTCAAGCCTTCGCTATCTCACAATATGGCTGGTATTACTTCACACTATCCCACAATACTACCTCCTTCTGAAGTAGTGTGTGACCACTACCTTGTCTTATCACGGAGTGCAATAGTTACCTCCCATTCTTCCCAGCTTACCAAACAAACTTTAGCTGACCACATCAAGACATGCTGGCCTTGTGCTTCTGAAGTAGAGGTACAAGTTTTCTCCCCAGGAAAATTTCTACTGGTCTTCTCTTCTACCAAAGCTAGGAATGAATATTTAAACATGTATGGAGCATCCCTCCAGATGATCTCCGCCTCCTTCATTCCCTGGTCTCCCAACTTAATGTTGTTCATACACTGAAAGAAGAAGGGGTGTGGATTAGATTAGAAGACATTCCTCATCATCTCTGGAATGTAGATGTTTTCCACCATATGATTTCAGGTTTCGCTGAGTTGTTGGAAGTGGACCTATCCATTGACTCTGCAAAATTTCTGAGATATTCTAGAGTTCGTCTTAGGGTCCACCTAGGGAAAGACATCCCTGACTGTCGTTTCTTTGCCTTTGGTAATCTGGTCTATCCTATCAAATATAGACGTAGCTGGGACATCTGCTCTTCCAGTTCTTCCCTTGCCAATCCTACTACTAGTTCCTTCCCTGCTCGGCCCTCTAAGACTATTCCATCCTCATCTGATTCTAGTGGTCTTCATCTAATTCGAAAGCCATTTAAAAATGATTGAGGATGGAGAGGTGGTAAGGAAAATAAGAACTCTAGGGGTAACAAGAATGTCTGGACCAGACCCATTAGTCCCATTATTCACCTCTCTGTTAATTCTGCTGGCATCTTACCCACTCCTTCTCCTGTTTCTGGAGCTGAACATGACCTCCCAAAAAACCAATACACCCTTTCTCCTCCTGTTGATCCCAATCATACTGTGGAAGAAACATCCAAATTTGTGGAAGCAGAGATTAAAGCAAGAAATATATCTTTGGCTAAATTTAAAAGGGTGCTTGCAGTTTATGACTGCCTAGAGAAGGATGATCTGGCTGGTCCTTCAAAAGTTGTCTCAGAGACCCATCCTCCAACTCCAATTCATGCCCCAGGTACTAGTGATTCTTACTTTGCAACTTCTGCCTTACTGAATAAAGATTTACATCTAAATAAGTCTGCTTTAGCCCATACAGATTTTATTAGCTCCAATTATGAAGAAAATGCTAGTCATCTTTTGCATGTTGCACTCACTTGGGAGTCATATGATCAATTTATTAGTTTCTGTGGTAAATTGGGTATTTCACTAAATACCACAGTTGAGGCTAAGAATTTCCTTGACAATGTTAGAGAAGAATAGGGCTTAGCTCGTATTAATTTAAATGATAATGCCAGTTTGGTTGAGAACTTAGCTTCTCTTTCTATCTCCCCCCAATATCAATGATCATTTCTGCTTGGAATATTAGAGGATTGGGCTCCAGTGGAAAAAAAAGAGCCATTAGTAACTTAGTTAGAACTAATAAATGCAATATTCTTATAATCAGTGAAACTAAATTAGAGACTTTTTCCCCCAGTATCTTCAGATCTCTAGTAAGTGGACTATTAAATCAATGGTCCTTCATTCCATCGATAGGGGCCTCAGGGGGGATTCTTATTAGATGGGATGATAGATTTACAAAACTGACTCATACAAGTGCTGCTTCCTTCAGTCTCTCTTTAAACTTCAAAAATCATTCAGATGGCTTTGAATGGTGGCTCACAGGTGTTTGTGGCCCTTGTGATCACAGACTAAAAACTGAATTTATTGAGGAACTGAACTCCCTTACCAAAATGGTGAACTCCAAGTGGGTTATTAATGGGGGAGATTTTAATTTAATCAGATATTCCCATGAACACTCAGCTAGAAGTAGCATAACATTTGATATGGAACTATTCAATGCTTTTATAGACAGTAACTATCTAGTGATTCTACCCCCAAGTAATTTTAAATATACTTGGTCTAATATGCAAGCCCAACCTACTATGGTTAGGTTGGACAGATTCCTGGTTTCTGTAGATTGGGCAGATAAATTCCCCAACTCTTATTGTTTGGGTAAAACTAGGGTGGTCTCTAATCATATTCCTATCACTCTTAACACTATACCCATAGATTGGGGCACTATCCCTTTTAAATTCTATAAGTCTTGGTTCCTCATTGAGGGATTCAGACCCTTCATAGAAAATTGCTGGCAAAGATCCTACAGTATTTGTATTTCGCCCTCACCTGTGGAAAAATTTGCATACAGACTGAAACATTTTAAAAAACAGATAAGAGGTTAGATTAGACCAGTTAGGGAGGAAAGGTATAACTGATTGTTGTCAATCGAAACTCAAATTGCTTTCATTGATTCTTTAGTAGAATCCTTTTAGATTCAAGATAACCTTTTGACCATAAAGAGGGATCTTATGACTGAACACTACACTCTGCTTCAAGAACAGGAAGTTTGTTGGAAGCAGAAATCTAGAATTCAATGGCTTAAAGAAAGGGATCTAAACACTTCCTTCTTTCATAATATGGTTAAGAGTAGGAGGAGAAAGAATGTCATTTACTCCTTGAAGATTAGGGACAATATAACCTATTCCCCTACTATAATATCTAAGGAATTATAGGAACACTTCTCAAGGCAATTCAATAAACCTAGAAGAAAACTAGGACATGTTAATACCTTCTAAATCCAAAACCCATAGGTTTTGGAAGGAGATTTTTCACTGGAAGAAATTCACAAAAATGTTATGCTATTGCCTGATGATAAGGCTCTTGCTCCAGATGACTTTTTCTTGTGTTTTTTCCATCAGTTTTGGAATCTAGTTAAATCATATATCTTTGAAGTTTTTAATTGCCTTCATGCTTCCTCTAACATAGATTATCTAGAACCCATTAATCAAACCTTCATCTCCCTTATTCCTAAACTGGAGGGTGCACAATATATCAAAGACTTCAGACTTATCAGTTTAGTAAATAGTCTATATAAAATCATCATGAAGACTCTAGCTTCAAGATTTTCCCCAGGGATAGATAAAGTTATAGATAATTCTCAATGTGCCTTTATACCGAGAAGATATATAGGTAATTGTTTCTAGGTGGTTCAAGAAACACTGCACTATATGAAAGTGGTTGGAATTCCTGGGTATGTTCTCAAATTGGATTTTAAGAAAGCCTTTGACAATGTCAACTGGGAATTCTTATTGGATTCTCTCTCAGGATTAGGATGTGGCTCTAAATGGATAAATTAGATAAGGATGTGTATTTCTCATGTTAGATTTTCTATCTTAATTAATTACTCTTCTAAAGGATACTTTGAAGCATCAAATGGATTAAGACAGGGAGACCCATTATCACCCCTCCTCTTTATTGTAGTTACAAACATCCTAAATAGGATGTTATCACTTGCTGTGGACAACAATTTGATTTCTGGCATTTAGATGCCAAATGGTGGACCACACATAGTAAATATACAATATGCAGATGACACTATCATATTCCTATCAGCTAGTGATGAAAATATAATCAACATCAAGAGGATTCTATGTTGCTTTCAAACTTATTTTGGATTGAAAATAAATTTTCAGAAATCATCTCTTACTGGTATTGGTGTTTCAAATGAATCCACTATTAGATCTTCCCATATACTAGGATATACTACATCTCTTCTTCCTATTAAATATCTGGGATTACCCCTACACTTCAGGAGGGTAAATTTTAATGATTGGTCTCCAGTAATTGAAAAAATATCAAAAAAAACTATCTCTTTGGAAGGCAAAGCAATTATCCTTAGGTGGAAGACTAACTCTTGTGAACTCTGTACTTTCAGCTATCCCTACCTATTATCTTTCTGTGCTTCACCTACCAGCAAAGGTAGAGAAAGCAATTGACAAATTGAGGTGCAGATTTCTTTAGAAATCCTATTCTTCTTCCCCCTCCACATACCATCTGGCTAAGTGGGCAACATTATGTAGATCAAGAACTCAAAAAGGATGAGGCATCATTAACATTAAAATTTTTAATGTGGCATTAAAATCTAAACTGCTATGGCAGCTACTCTTTAATTCCTGTTCTCTAAAGTGGAAAGAAATTTTAAAAGCAAGATATTTATCTATATCTTGACCAGGGGCACTTTTAAATATTTCTATTGGTCGATCTTCTCCAATCTGGCAGGAACTAAAATGTTGTTTCAATATAGTCAATAGTTTCACCACTTGTCAAGTCAAAAATGGAAGTAGTATTATTTTTTGGGAAAATAGATGGTGGGGTGGAGAAAAACTTAAATGTATTTTCCCGGATCTTTTTAAGCTGGTTAAATTTAAAAATGCTTCAATTGAAAAAACAATTGAAATCTTTAGAGTAGATTTTGATAAGTTATTTACTAATCCTACGTCATATGATAACATTGTTAATATTCAAAATCAGGTTGATATTCTTACAGATATTCTAAACAACATGATGCTATGTTCTGAGGATGACACTTTGGAGTGGAACCCCTCCAATAACTGTTATACTGTCAACTCCTGCTACAATGTAATTAATGATGGTAGACTTAGATTTCAATTTTATGATCATATTTGGCACAGCTGGGTCCCTTTAAAAGTTAAATTGTTTTCTTGGTTGGTTTTATTCAATAAGGTACTGACTAAAGACAATCTTTGCAAAAGGGGCTGGAATGGTCCTAAAATATGCATCTTTTGCAGGGATTTTGAGCAAACAACCAATCATTTATTCATCCATTGCTCCTTTGCTAGCACTATATGGAATGCTTTTATTCAGGGTCCTTTATATCCTGCAATATTCGCTATTTCTGATTTATTTACCTTCTTACCTACCCTAAAATCTGAAATCTCTTGCAAAGGTTGTTACACATTGATTCAACTTATTTTGTGGTCTATATGGAAGGAACAGAATAACAGAATTTTTAGGGGAAAGAGTAAAACTCCTTATATGATTATTAATAAAATCTTACCTACTTGTCAATGCTGGATTGATTCTCTGGGTACAGGTCTTGAGAAAGAAGAGGCTCTCCACGTAATTTCATCTTTACAACAAGCATGCACCATTAGCTCCTCAAATTGATAGGCATATGGAATCCAATTAGCCCTCCATGATTGCTGCGGATGAAATTTCTTATGATTAATGCTTTGTTAATCGAACTTTACTGTTTTGATACATTTCGAATACTTTGTTATTGTCTGATGGCTGACTATATTTTTGGGGTGAAACTTATGTTCTGCTAGGTCTGTATTTTTGAAAACAATTGTATTTTGACATGGTTCAAACTTGGTGGTGATTGAATTATCAAGATTTAATAATAGATTACCGTTTACAAAAAAAACAAAGTAGTGGGCACAATTCCAAATTCCATGGCATACACTCAAAAGTGAAGTTATTTTTGAAATATGAGAGGATATAGGCAAGATAATATGTAGTTAGGTACTGTGAATTTAAATTCAAATGTTTTCTAATTTAAATAAGGATGGATGGCCTCCAAATAAATAAGGGCCCTCCTCTATCCAAAAAGAGAGAGATCTAGCTATCATACTTATAAGGAAAAAGAAGATCTCAACACAATGACCAGGGGGAGAGAGAAAGAGAGAGAAAGAGAGAGCCATCATCACCTAGGAGCATCCATGCCAACAAAAGACAGGAGAAAGGCAAGGCAAGGAGAGGAGGGAGTCATCCAAGAAAGTTTACAATGCTTTCGATCGCACACTTGTACTTGTTTATGTTGAAAGGAAAAGATAATGAGAAAGACACCAATCCACATATAAGGTTTCCTCTCTCTCTCTTAGGATCGCTACACTATAGAGCAACATATATTTTCTAATTCTCATGAATATAATATATTGCTAATAATACAATGTTTAAATCTCATGTATTTTACGTTGCCTTTATATGCATCATCATTTAATATATTATTTAATACTATATTCAATAATACAAAACTGTATACTCGACACATGATTATATTCTTGTCGCTCTTGTGCATACATATCCTGTTTTATATGTCATAATGATATAATATGACATCATAAATAAAATTTATATCGATATTATATTCGATTTATTTTTATTTACTTTTATATTAATCCATTTAAATTATGACTAATCTCCTAATTAGATCATTATTATATTTGAATTTACACTTGGACAAATTCTGTAACATGTTTATCGACATCATATTTAATTTATGTCAAACTTTGTATCATTGTTTTTTTATTAATCTATTTAAATTATGTCTAATCTCCCAATTAGATCACTATTATATTTGAAGTTACACTTGGACAAATTCTGTGACATGTTTATCGACATTCGACTTATGCCAAACTTTGTATTATTGTTTTTCTTTTTGCAATGCCACACTAAATCACGTATTATTGTTGAGTCATATTCAACTTATGCCAAACTTTGTATTATTTTTTTGCAATGCCAAACTTGTTATTGTTGAGCCACACTAGATTACGTATTTTCATCGACATTATATTCAGTTACACGTATATTTGATATCATGTTACTCTTGCGATAAATTGTAATTTTTCATTGACGCATATTCAATTATATACATATTCGTTTTTGCAACTCATAGAAAAAAATTCATCCTTATTTAAGAATATGTCTTGTTGACATCACATTCGATAATATATATGTTTAATATGGTATTTTTCTCGACATTTATACATAAAAAATTATATATTAATCTTGACATTATATTCAAATATCCACAAAAATCATATATTAATCTTGACATCATAATTGACTACACATGATTGTATACGAATTGTTTTCCCCGTTTACCACTGATACATAAATCTTATTATATAATCCTTTTCTCTTTTATCTTAGCATATGTGTGTGATGAACGTAACAAAGTTCTTTCATGATTATTAATGAACACTCATTGGAAGTGATCCTGGAGAAGTCCATATGTTGAAAAAATTATGATCACATTCTGAGATTTATTGGAAAACCAATTCAATGGGAGTGTAGAAATGAACTTGTAAATAAGATGGCATGCCTTGTGGGACTTTTCCTCCTCACAGTCGTCACACACATAAGCCCAAAGGGTTTGATTCCTCTTTTATGTTTTTGTATTTGTAGGAGAGATGGCCACCAACAGCATAAGTCCTGTGTATATCATCAAATTCAATAGTTTCCTGCCTACCAATTACATCACATACACTATTCAGTTTGGCAACTTCCCACCTATGTAGCTCCTATACTTGGTCGCGGTCGTCAAACCCATTACTGCTGCAAAGAGGGTAGTATGAGCTCCCACCTATAGCCGTCTAAAAGACGTCATGGCCACCTACCGCTACTGCACCCAAGGGAAGGCACCAAGCCTTTTGTTGTGGGTATCACTGTCTGGGGGAAAACATCTCTATCGACCACGAGTATCGCCACCCCTAGGGTTGTCAAGTTTGTTGATAGGATAAATACTCGAGTGTGGTGCTCATCTGGGGCTATTAAGCAAGCTACTTGGAAGACTGTTCGATCGATTATATCACAAGAAGGATGAGTGAAAATCCCCATCAGAAAGCATAGCAACATGCTCACTCCCTTGACCAAGAAGGCGATGCCACCACCAAGGAGAGTGAACCCACACTCTTGCAATCGATTTACACCATTAATGTGTATAGGAAGGAAGGGAATGCCTACAACAACTAGGGTACCTCCTTGACTCATTTTGACCATGTTAGAAAGGACGAAGCACCAAGGAAACGCTTTATTAAGCCTTCTTAGATTGTGAAACAAATACAAATGTTTGCCAAAGATACAACATCTCTTTGGAGATTTGCTAAGGTTACTTGGCGCAATCCCAAGAGAAGGCATCCTCGTTATTGAGAATGTCTCCATTCTTGAAGCACTCCTTCAAATTGTTGTGACGATTATGAGAAACTTGAAGAATAACATACTACAAGGAGGTGAACCACTACTGTTTTGTTGATGTGACACCATCATCACTAACAAAAAGAACAAACCTTTCGTATTGAAAAAAAAGGCAAAAACTAAAGTGTACCCTGTAAAGATGTCGAGGACAAAAAAGTCCCTATTAATAGGAGACCATCATGTCTTCCTTAACGAGGTTGACCTTTAGGCAACTCCATCAAAAAGTGGCAATCCTAGGGACTTGCAACACACGCTCAAAAAAATACGTGCCAAATGGCACGTATGTCTGACCACTCATTTGCAACAACAAAGTGACTGATGCATCTTGATAGTAGGGCTGATCGCTTCTCTACAACAACAAGGTGATCGATGTTCCTCGACAATGGGGCCAATCACCTATTTGCAACAACAATGTGGCCAAGACTCCCGAAGGGACTAAGGAGGTCTATGTTTTTTTTTTGGTAAAAGTTTAATATGTATTTCATCGGCTTTAAATGCCCGGTAAGAAAAACAAAGTAATGTATAGAATATTACAGCAGTAGAGGCAACAGCCCAAAAATGAATGTCCAAAAATTACACCACCAGCAGACAGATCTGCAACATTTAATTAGAGCCTCAAAGGCCCTCAGGTGGCACAGAACCACTTCCAGGGTCAGCAAGGGACAAAGAATCGACTCCTGGGAGCATTCTGGAGGAAGAAGGGATAGAAAGGCTGGATGAAACAGGTGGTTGAGCAGCAATGGCTGACATAAAGATCCTTATTTCATCCTTTTCAAAACCTACCACAAGATTATCTATCCAGAGATTCATGAAATAAATAATATCACAGATTACATCATATCCATCACAACAAGAATTCCTGAAAATCCTGTGATTTCTTTCTTTCCAAATCAACCAGAGGATGACTTGAACCAACATAATCCACCCAGAATATGGCAAATAGAATTTAAGGTTTGGGACGGAAAGAAAAATATCTGTCACAGATAAGTATCCAGGGAATAAAGGTGAAG
>JAMKQA010027952.1:0-13392 GCA_024699735.1 Posidonia australis
TGTCGTGTACCTATCGTGTCGTGTATAAACGTGTATACTATACATATATGTTAAACCCAAACACGACCCATTTAATTATCGTGTACCTAATACTAAACTCAAACACGAATTGTCTGTTAACGTGTATATACGACATGACCCGTTAAGTACACGTTTAAATGAATCGTGTCGTTTTGACATGATAACGATTTGATTGACACGAGTACACATTTATTGTACGGTTACATGTTTCATACAAGATTACACGTATAGTATATGTTTAACATTTACACGTTTTGTACATGTAAAAAAATAAAAGATAAATCAATAAATCATGAAACCAATCATTTAACAATATTTTACAAGTTCCATTATTCTATATGTGAATATCATAAGTCTACAACATATCATAAACATCTACTATTCAAAATAATGAAAGTTATAATTTATATACATGATTAGGTAACATGTATTTATCGTGTACTTATCAGGTTTTCTACTTTAGACACGAAAACTACCTGTTTAATAATTGTGTCTACCGGATAGACGTACACGAAACATGATAAAGGTAAACCCAAATACGATTATATCGTGTCGTGTCAGAAATCGACAGGTCTATTCTCCCTTCCTGATCGACCTCACTGTGTCTTTAGCCCCCTCTGACTTCGCCCCCCTTTGGCCTCACATTGCCTTAGTTTCCTCTCTCTTTCTCCTCACACAACTTGAAAGTTTGTCTTTTCTTTGTTTTTATATTAATTGTTACGACATTATTCGCTTGGTTTCATCTAGTCGGTCCCGTTGATCAGGAAAAAAAAGGGTTGAAACTTTACTATCATGGTTTCAACTGTTGGGTTTATTTTATTATTCATTTATTTTTACATATGTTTTGAGAGGGATTTGTTTCGTGTTAGTTAATTACTGTTGCATAAAAGATACAAATATGTTTTATGTTAGTTCTATTCTTATTGTTAATCATTACATCATTTAAGTTAATATCTGTTTTAGTTAATATCTTAGTTGCATATAATTTTTGACACAATCATACATTTCCATATAAATTTAATTAATTTAGTTAAATATTGTTCAAAATAAACTTCTAAAATTAGATAATTATCTTTCTAAATCTATTCAAATGAATGTTAGTAAATTGATCACTATTGAATTGACAAAAACCAAGAAATTGAATGAGATAAATTATGAAATGTGGCATCAAAAAAATAAAATGTCTTTATTTATAGTATTCTAGAATATGTCATTGAATCCAATACTTCGGAACTTGACAGTAATACCTCTGGAGCAGAAGTCAAGAAATAAAAGAAATGGCAAATTGATCACAAAAGGATAAGAAGCCTTATATTCATATTTATAAAAGACAATCTTATAAAATTCTTTGAGACTTACGACACTTCACAAAGTCTGTGGAATGCTCTGAAGAAAAAGTATGATAAAAACCACATCAATCAATACTCAACTCCTCTTTTAGAAGTATTACTCTTAAAAATACAAGAGAGACGGAGTGTTGTGGAATACATGAATAGTATGATTATCATAGCAAAAAAATTATCTATTGCAGGAACTCCTATTTCAAAAAACTAAAAGTGACAACTATACTTAATAGTTTGTTAAATAATTTTGATAGGATGACCACAGTAATGAGATCAACCCCATACCTTCAACTCTCAGAATTACCAACAAGATTGGGAATTGAACAAGAAATCACGATTAGTCGCCTGAAGCAAGAGTTATATCTGGAAGAAGCTATTGCACATAGAAAGTGTCACGCCCCACATTTTCCACAATAATTTAAAACAAATTAAATTAAGGGAAAATTAAAGTCAAACAGTAAATATCTAACTAACAGTAACCTATGTATGTGGCTAGGAGACTTTGATTTATATATACTACGCTAAACCAATCGCATGTCTGCACCTGCAAACCAAAACCACAAGGAAAACACATGAGTGACCAAAGTCACACAGTATGCATCCCACGAAAAACCGCGGAAAACAAAACTATAATCAATTTTCTTCTTTTCAAATTCATTTCGCAAACCATTTTCTCAAAACTTCACAAAACAAGCCCACACCGGCCAAAACCATAGTCGAGGCTCTACTAGTCCAAAACCACAAGCAAAGGCCCTCAATGGCCAAAACCACACACAATGAGTCGGGAAGCTCAACGCCAGGCAACCTAACTCTTGCCACACGCAATTCGCTGAGGAGAAACCCCAGTGTTCTGCATTGCCATGGTGACGGCCACCCTATGCACGAGTGTTCACCGTCCCTTAATTCTCCTTCTTTGAAGAACCCTCAAAAGTCAACCCCTCCCTGGGAAGGTTGTCTTGTCTCTCAGGAAGCTACCAGCTATGGGGCACGTGTTTCACCGACACTGTCCACCACAAGGTCCGCCTCCTCACGGCGTCCTCCACACACGGTGCTCAGGAGGGAGTGTCATACATCCACACCCGACGACACCCGAGCTTCAGTGCTCATAGCGATAGCAAGAGTATCATACCTCCCCGTCATGCCACAAGACATCTCAACCCGCAGACCACAACCCTAGCCTTGGGACGACAGTCAAGGAGTCTCATACCTCCAGGACCCGACACCCCTAAGCCTCAGGTATCTCGGTCCCCGACCTCAACTTGGGAGTCGCGCTTGACCACCTGAGAATGTCGTCACATTCCTTAGTCCCGACGACATGGTCCCACATTGTCTCGACCAGTACACAGAAAACTAAGAAAACATTTTCCAAAACAGGCCAACTATTCCTTTGAAATCCATTTCCAAAATCATTTTCATATTGTTGAAAATTCTTCCAAAATCTCGACAAAACGGCGCATCAAGGGTCCCAGGAGACCACCACTAACGGCCCCACAGTTCTTCTCAATGGGACAAAACACAGCAATCAAGAAAACCCTCAAGAAACACATTTTATAAACGTAATTGGGCCTTAATTCGGCATGCCAGAAATCAGGTTCGGTATGCCGAAATCCACTGATTTGGCATGTCATTTTGGCTTCGGTATGTCAAAATCCTCTCGATTAGTCGACTGGGGTGATTCGGCAGGCTGAATCGACTGGAAGATCAAACTGATAGAAAAACGCTATATTGAACAAAATCGGTATACCAAAATTCACTGATTCGGTATGCCGTTTTCACTTCGGTATGTCGAATTCTGCGATCCTTGAAAATGGCCTAAAATCCTAAAGTCCGAAATTGCCCCAACTGGGACCTCCGATCATATCTCCTAAACAAGCACCAAAAATCTTGTGTAAAATATAAGATGTAGACCCTCGAGTCTACTCCAAATCCCAACAAACAAAACTAAAATCCATTCACCATGCATCAAGTTATAAAATCACAAAGGCAGAAGGGTCAAAATGACCTAAAACACACCAATCGCCATAAATGTCCATAAATTCACCATACATTCTCATAAAATCACAATAAATTATAGGATTGTAAATTTATCTAGATTTCATGTAGCCGTAGCATTTTCTACCAATTTCATGCTCTCTATTACATGAGATGGAGGTGCGTACCTGAGAATGCGCTCCGACGATTCTCCGGTCACTCCGGCGACCACGACGCAACCACGACCACGAGAGCACTCTACGCAAGCTCCACACACCACCACTAGCCGCCGCACACCGTCACCGACCCTCAAGCACACCAAACAGAGAGGAGGTCATGAGGAGGAGAAAATAGGGGAGGGAGAGTGAGAGAGAAAGAAAGAGAGAAAAGAGGGAAATGGGGGAGAGGAGATGTGAGTGGAGGGAGAGAGAATGAGTGAGAGAAGAAGAGAAAGAAGGTGTGCTCAGGACGGAGAGAGTGTGCGGGGAAGAGAAGGAGGCTTGGGTCGTGCATGGCAGAGCTCTAGGCTTAAAAAGCCACACAGAAGGAATAGGTGGTCGTGTGCATGCAACCAATCAGCGACGCGCACACCAACATTCCCTCAACTGCTAGCCTCGCCAGCCACCGTACGCACCCAACCACCCACCACAACCATGAGGCCAACTACCAACCACAACCACCGGCCCCACGTAGACCCCACACCTAGGCCCCACACGCATAGTGCCAACCATGCACAGGGACACGCAAATAGAAGCCAACCCACGAGGCCCAAGCCCAAAAGCACAAAACTACACAACGAGCCTCAGAACAGTAACACCCGTTCAGGAATAAAATTCATAAAATGTAAATAATTATAAAATGAATTTTATGGGTGTTACAGAAAGCCTAGGAAGGACAAATACCAGAACAAAAGGACTAAATCGAATAGGACACAGTTCAAATCCAACTAATCACAGTCAAATAAGTCATGAGATTCTTACCATCTATGTGATCAATTTGGCCACTTTAGACTAAATTGTCCAAACAAATATGAAAATAAAGGTAAGGCATAGGAACAAAAAACAAACAATAAAGTTTTCCTTAACGTGGTGGAGCAAGAACATTGTTGCACCAAACTCAAATGATTGGTGAGTAGATTCTGGTACCACTTGTCAGATTGCAAAGACATAGAAAGGGCTAAATGTTGGCAAAATATACTTGATCTCGATTTTGATGGTAACAAAACAAAATTATATGCTAACCCTTCTTAATAGGTCAAGAAAGAATTCTTATGGACCTCAAAATAAGAAGAAGATGAAATGGACTAGAAAAAACTTATGTGACAATTCATGGCAAATCATTTGAAGATTGAAGATTTGAGATATATATATTATATCAAGTTCTTATTGTAATTGTAAATGTAATTTGTTGTATTTTAAGAATTTGTAATAATCTCTCAAACATCCCTATAATGTCTTAGGAAAATATTCAAAATTTCAAAAGTAATCATACATTGAAAACATTAAGTAATAGGGCTTTTTAGGGCATTTCGGTATACCAAATAATTTCGGTATATCGAAATCTAGGCTTGTAAAGGTTCAGAACCGAGAACCTATTCGACATACTAAATTGCCTATTTATTGTGAATAATTGTGAGTCATTTAACATACCGAATTGATTTCGGTCTACCAAATGACTAGCCGTTAGAGGGACATGTAATCATTGGGCACACACTTCCTACCCATTTTCTCTATATATAGGCACCCTCTTTGATAGAAAAAGGACACCCCATACATTAAAGCTTCAAGAGTTATCATATTCACAAGAGTTTCATGCATTTCTCATTTCCTTAGCAAGAGAGAGAGTCCAATTCCATTCCATTCCTATACTTGCATTCTTATATGTTTGAGAGATTAGTAGGAACGTCAATTGTACATCAATTTCCTTTCAAGGTTCATTGCTTCTTAGGTTATCAGGAGCACCAACCGTAGTTTTTGTGAAGCTTGGTGAAGGTTCGTCAAGATGTGTAGCAGTGGGATCTTGGCTAGATAACAAAATCAAAATAGGGAAAATCTCAATGAGTTTTCGAAGAATGTACTAAGTTAGGAAGGTTGAACCACTATAAATCTCTTGTATACTTTAATTTCTCTCATCTCCTTTTTCGTATGTTTATAGTTAAAATTTAGCTTCCTTGCTCAACTCTTTTCACTTGTTATTTGCTTGAAATTGTTAAATAAGTTTTTAATTATGTAATTATACTTAATTTCACTATCCATCTCCTCTAGTGAAGCCTATAGATCATATACTAAAATCTTTCAAAGAATTCAAATTGTTGAGCAACACATTCACTTAGGAAACAACACATATCTGAATGTGAAAGGCATTAACTTTTATCGCTTAAATTTGAGAAACAACATTATAATCTTGAAGGATGTTTTCTATGTACCTGGTATAAGGCACGATATCATTTTTGTACTTGCATTCATAAAGAATGATTTGAAAGTTCATTTTTATAACAAGCATGTGCCTATTGGAAAGGATAAGAAAGTACTTGCCATGGAAGTGTTTGTCTTAGAAAATGATTTATTTCTTATTTCTGTAATAGACAATGAAACAAATAATGCAGATAACATTTCTAGTTATTCTTTATGCTTAGTGTATGATTGTGATTTATGGCATGTTAAATTAGCTTTTCTTGGAAAATAAAAAATGGAAAAACTAGTAAAATTGAATCTTCTCTCTAACATTAGTAAAGTAGAATTAACCTTATGTCAGCATTGCTTAGTTGAAAAAATGATTAAGAAACTATTTGGTGTTGTTCATAGGGTAAAAGAGTTATTAACCTTGGTACATTCAAATGTATGTGATCCACTTAATTTGAGAACATATAATAATAAGGAATATTTCCTGACATTCATAGATGATTACTCTAGATATACATATATTTATTCAATCTCCCTTGAAACAAAAGTATTAAGTTGCTTTAAGAAATATAAAGTAGAAGTGGAAAAGCAACTTAGAAGAAACATTAAGATATTAAGATCTAATAAATGTGGGGAATACAATTCAAAAGAATTTGAATTATATTGTCAATAACATATAATAAAGAGGCATATTACTATGTCATATACGTTATAACAAAATGGTGTGGTGGAACGGAAAAACAGAACTCTAATGAATTCTGTTAGAAGCATACTATCACACTACTACAAAAAAAAGATTTTGCAATGACATATGTTCTAACAAAATCCTCGCTAAGTCCTTGCTAAGTCATTGGTATAATATATTACAAGGACATCACAAGGACTATCTATCCTCGAAGAAATATAAGTCGCTATGTGGATATTGCGAGGACATATCCTCGCAATGTGCTCGGTAAGTTACAACGAGGAGATTGCGAGGAATGAAGTCCTTGTAATTTCCTCGTTATGTCCTCTCTATCTCCTTACAATATGGTTTTTAAGTGCTCGCTATATATGAAATAGTCTGTTGTCGTTCCAGAAATGACGAGGACATGATGAGGACATGTCCTCGCTATTGATCATTAATTAGCGAGAACCCTACCTTGCAATGTCCTTGATAATTTTAGGCAGTAAAAAAAATATCATCAACGATATAGATTAATAAACTTGCTAAAATGTAATGATTCAGATCTTTGGTAGCATTTTTAGTCAATGTTTCAGTCTAGAGTTTTGGGTCTTCTACGCATAGCTACCGCGGGTTGCATGCACGAGTTGCTAGTGCAAATTGGTTGCGTAAGAAATTTAGTATTTTGAACTCAGAATTTAAGTTGCATTTTGTGGATTTAGTGTCACAATCGAGTTTGGGACGTCTTATCTTGGTGTGCTGAGTTTGAGATACTGTGTGGACCCTCGTGGAGATCCTGAGAATTGTTTTGGAGCTGTGGAAGTTTGTTGGTGTACTTAGGTGACTGATCTCCTCGGGCAATGGCATGAAGGGTGCTTGTCGTGTTGTCTCGGAGTCGATGGGCGGGTTTGCGGAGTGTGGGGCCTATGGTTGGGCACATGCACTTGTGACCATAGACACGTGCTTGGGTTCTTGCTTGGCTCGCGGCTTTTGAAGGGTGGCTTGTTAACATCTCAAGTTGGGAGTGCGATGAAAAAGAGGCAAGAGTAAGGAGAGGACTTGAGAGTCTATTTCCCTTATTCCTTTCTTCTTTCTCTTCTCTCCTCTCTTATACTTATAATGAGAGAGAGAGAGAGAGAGGGAGGGAGAGGGAGAGGGAGAGAGGGAGAGAGAGAGAGGCTGCTGCCACCGTGAAGAGGAGAATTTTGAGCTCGTCGAAGAGGGACGCTGCTGTCGCCGCGAAGAGGAGAATTTTGAGCTCATCGAGGAGGCATCGCCATCGTTCGTCATTGGTAAAGGTACATATCTCATAGATCTTTCCTTTTTATGCTAAATTTGATTGTAGGGGTGTGATAGTATTGTATTGTCGTATGTGAATACCTTGGTAATTTTTAAAGAATTTATGGAGGTTTTTATGGCATTTAATGGTGTCGATTTTTATTGTTGGGGTAAATAGTGCCCTCAGACTTTGGATTATGATTTCTTGAGCCACGGACGGTGGATCTTGATGATTTTTATCTCAAATGGAAGATCACCTCAAGATATTCAATTTGGCATATTATTTGTAATTTTTAGATGTGTGTAGTGTGATCAAAGATGACTGCCATTTGCAGGTTTTACTGTGTATATGCACAGTATCCATGAGCTTTGGCTTGTGATTTCTTGCGATTTCTTGCGATTTACTCAACGGTGCTTTGTGATTCTTGTCTCAAATGTAGATCGTATCGAGATTTTCATTTTGTTATATGGTTTGTAGTTTTTAGTTGCCTGTATTGGGAATGGTTTCAACTCTCAGTTTCGGTGATTTTTGTGAATAGCGTTTTGAATATTTTGCATTTTAGTCCCTCAAGTCTATGAGAATTAGTTTGGGTCCCTAGTTTTTTGTATTAATTTGCATTTAAGTCCCTAAGTTTTATATTTAATTACTTTTTGATCCCTAACTTTTGGATTAAATTACTATTTTTGTCCATAGCTTTTGAGATAATTACTTTTCATTCCCTAACTTTCTACGAGAGTTGCATTTTAATCCCTAGGTTATGTGTATATTGCATTTAAGCCCTTAATGACTTGTTTTGAGTGGTTTTTAGTATGTTTAGTATTATATTAACCCTGTAGGCAGCTATGGCATAATATTAATTACGAAAATCATTAGAAATGATTTAAGGATTGTCTAAACTAAATTAGTAAGATCCCATTAGGATATAGTTTAGGATAAAAAATTATATGACTTAGAAATACTAAGTCTTGCCCTTAAATAGTCTAGATGGACATTAGGTTCATATTTAACCCTAGGATTAGATGTTGGGCTGATTTTAGGTATAGTGCACTAAATGAGGTATTCAATAGTATTGTTTGGGTATTCAACACTGAGCTAGTTGTGGCTTGTGTGAGATACAAGCTAATAGGCGTTTTACAATTTGGCATCAAAATTTGGAGTTCTATGTGTGATTTGTATTGATGTTTGGTATTGTAAGTTGAATGGAACTTCAAGACCATTGCTTGTATTTTGGTGTGAGTTCTTTTGGATAAATCTTATGCGCAGAAGGTGCCTTTGTTTCCCTATTTGGTGTGTTTTAGGTGTTTTTCTTGGATTATCATCATAGGTTGAGCATGATGTTCCAGAACTCAAACATTTCCAAGATTTGATTTTCTGGACCTGACAAAGGAGTTTTCTAGACCATGTTTTGTTGTGTTTTGAGGTGTGATTTTAAATGATTTCGAAATGAATTTCCAAAACAGTTTTGGAAAGGAAAAACATAATTTTGCAAAGGTTTTAGAAAGAAATTTTTGTGATTTTCTGTTTGTGGTGGACTAAGAAATCAGAAGGTCGTGTTGTCAGGACTAGAGGATCTGGCCGCGTTCCCGTTTGGTTGAGTATGTCACCTAGGTTGAGGTCTTAAGACCAAGAGGATAAGGCAAGTGTTCGTTGGATCTTAGAGATATAATACTCCTTAATTGTCTTTCACGAGGCCGAGGTTGAGGTCTACGAGTCGAGGTGCCATCTGGATCTAGAGGTATGACACTTTGGTTGCTTGGGATGTCGAGACTCAGGGTATCGTTCGTACCTGGTAAGTGGACTCAAGAGGTATGAAACTCTTGCATAGCTGGGCATGATACTCTAGTTGCTATGAGTATTAAAGTGTTGGTGGATGCTGACAAAGCTTAGGTGTAGGGTACGAGCACCAAACTAGGATGTCAAGAGAACGTACCTTGTGATTTGTCCTTCAGGTGGAGGGACAACTCACCTAGGTGTAGGGTAAGCAGGCTTTCCTAGTGTGTGGTTAGCCTTTTGAGAGTCCTACAAGTGGTGGGACTCTAGGACGCTCCTCTATAGGGTGGTTGTCCATGGCAATGTAGACACCATGATAGCTCCTCGATAGATTGCTTGTGGTCGTGTCAGTTGCTTAGCACTGGGCAGCATGACACCTTGTGTTTGACTTGTATTTGTAGTGTTGTGCGTATGTGACGTGGTCTTTTACGCTAGAGTGGCATTGTTTGTTTGTGGTGGTTGCGCTAGAGTGGTGTCGTGGCTTTTGTTATGCCCTAATTTAGAAAATCAGGCTCTGGTCTAGAGTAGATCATGTGGTTTAAAGCAGAGGCTCTGTGTTTGTTTCTATGTGTTTTGGTGTGGTTTTGGACTTGATTTGGCAAGAATAGCCTTTTTAAGTGTGCATAAAGGATTTTAAAAGAACATGCATATAGTTTTGAAAAGAAAAGAGAAAAGAATGATTTTAAAGGCGTGTTTTAAAAGTTTTGCTACTTACAGGGTAATAGTGAGTTGCCCTGTAATGGTGTTGTGGCATTCAAGTGAAATGCCTATATTTGGTTGCTCCTCGACATAACTTGTCCAGTTATGTGGTGTGTGTTAGGTGGTGTGTGTTAGGTGGGGTGTGTACTGGGTGATCGTTTTGAGTGGTCACTCATATGTACTTTTGATTTGTATTTTTGTAGATGCAAAATAGGAGTAGGAGGTTGCACATAGGAAGGAGTTACGCTGCCACACATCAAGAGTTGTGGTGAGTGTTTAATTATTAGTTTTATTTTCTGTTAAATATGCTTAGATTTAATGTAGAATTAATGTAGCTGTAACTGGAATAAAAAGATAAAAATGAATAATGTAGTTAGGTTTGAGAGGTAACGACATAGGAAGTCGTTACATAAAATGACATTCAAATGCATTCACAAATATATTAAATTACACATTCATTATACATCTACAATTTTTTTTTAAAGTATTAATTGATATTACAGCATAAGATTTTACACATCCATTTGTTCACAAAATTGATGAAAATACAACACTAAAATGATATAATACAAGTCACTCGATATAATACAAGTCAAAATGATATAATACATATTGTTTTTTTGGAACCAATTTGTTTTTCTTTTCTTTTGAGGAAAATGCATGAATGGAACGACAATCATGTATATACTCCTCGTCATCACTTGACAAATTAACTTCCTGCTCATCCTCGTATATTTTGATTATAAAAAAACAAACTTATAATATGTTATGATAGATAATGATTATATTTTAATGTTGAATTCAATATGATAATTAATGCATATCAAAAAAATTAAAACTACATAAAACTTTACCTTACAAGTCGGTTCTCCATAGCATGTATTTCATCTCTTATTGCATTTCTTATTTGTGAGCTTATTTTGGTACTTAAACCCTACTGTATTGTAGTCGCCATCTGTGGTAATTGGGAACTGAAGAAATTGAGATTAAATGACGTAAAAACCTGAGTGGAAGATCGATACTGTGTAGTAGAAGTCGTAGAAGAACCAATAGTAGACTCTTTTGAGTAGTATGGATCAAGACCACTCAGACATTGCTTTCTTAATGAACTACCTACGTTCCTTCTATCGAAACTTACTTCTAAAGTTTCTTGTCAAAGACTAGATATTTTTCAACATTGTCGTCTCCATATTTTTCTTGATACAAGAAGGTGTACTTATCCTGTAAAATAAACACAATAAGTAACATAGAGATGATATAAGATAAAACAGTTTATTATTAATTAAAGTAACTTTAATTCTAACCATGATTACTTACAAATACATCCTTTGCAATTGGGATTGACTAAACTTGCTTCGACCTATAAGTGTAGGATACAGTCTATTACTTTGTCATCGTAGATTCCTTATATAGTTTAATAGTATGTAATAATTAAAATGTATACTATTAATTTAGGAAATCAATATATTTTAACTCCGGCTGGTAATTACTTCCATCTCTCTTCGTGCAATGTCAAGTGTAGTCTTGAAGAATACTAAATGATATGAATTACCTATGATGAACATAGAAATGCCATGCACATAATCATGAGTCAACAACTTATAATGTCATTTTTGCCTATAATCATGATATCCTCATAGATTTTCCATAGCCTATAAGTTCTTTGACCTGGAAGAAATACTTTCCTAATTCTCATGTGCAGAAGAGATCATCTACAGCACATAGAACTAATTTAGAATTTTTTTTTAATGTATTATAAAGAAACATTAACTTTGAGAAGAAAAACAAACCAAGCTTCTTTACTCTTTCATATATATATTTTTACACCATTATCTTATCCTGAAGTTTGCTATGCCTAAGGCAGTACTATCATGAATCAAAGGGACGGACATAAAAAACCTTCTGATTAAAACAAACATGCCATAGCTTGAATAAATGGAGGCGTAGATAAGGGAACATAGTGGTAAATAGTGAAGAACTGACACCTTGAACGACAGAACCTAGCAAATAATTTAATATGTAAAAATGAATTTGTGGCACATCCTCCTCCTTTCGTACTAAACATCCAAAATCGGAATTCGAGCTTGCTCCGGCGTAATTATTAGTTTCACTTCAAAAGCCAAGATACATGTTAAAAAAGAATACTATTTTGAATACTATTTTGCCTCCTCTGCTTCGTTCACGACTTCAATATAACAATTTTCCTATTTTTCTGCTAAAACTGAATGTGCAGAATACAGGCCGGGTACACCTGATTATAGGGCATTTATGCACACAAAAATTGCAGGTAATTAACTAACTAGTATTTCTCTGTATGATAATGTTATGATCATTTATATATATATATATGCATGTATATTTGTGCTCATGCTCAGACTGAAATATTAAGATGCATATTTGATCATGGCACACTACGTAGCGAAATAGCATTACGTCATATTCTCCCTGAAAATTTTAAGATAAAAGCATTTGTATACATAAAAACCGATATAAATAAAGCTTTTATTAATTAGTATTTCTTTGGGTGTAAGTTTTGAAAAAAATGAAATTCTGCAATGTATCACTTCCTTTCAACAGAATAGAAACATGAACATTGATCTCTTGGCTGTGAATCTTGCTCAGATTGGTGGAGAAGATAATGACTTCACTCCTGCTCTTGAGGAGGGGAATCCTCTGTGATGGCTAAATCCTTGTTAGCCGAAAATATTGCTTACCATTACTAACTTTTTGAGGTTTTGTAACTTAAGCCTTCTGCACTGTGTTATTTTTGCTCCTGGACAGTGGGAGCTCAGATTTTGTAATATTTATCTCAACTATGGACTTTATGTGGCTAAGATTTTGGAATATATAAAATAAAACAGATTACCGAGTTCAAAAAAAAACTTTAATTTCCCAATTGAAAAACTAAAGAGAAGCATACAAATCATATGGAATTAAAAAAAAACTATTCGACTTAGCAAAATCATATGTAATGATACAAGCAATCTAATGCACATAAATCTAACAAAATCAAGTCTGTAATAATTCAGCATCTGGACAATGGCTCTGTGACCGTGCCGGACCCGGAGGGAGGCGGGAAAGGGATCACAGCCATGCCATTGGATGGCGAAGGCGCAAGGACAAGAAGAAAAAGAAAAGGAGTCGTCACCTAGTCTTTTAAGGGAAAGACGAGGAAAACCACAAAAGGATGAATGCATGCATGAGATGCAGATAGGAAGGCTGGATATCTGCTAACCAGAGGAT
>JAMKQA010027953.1:0-11486 GCA_024699735.1 Posidonia australis
GTGCGCCACCTTGGTGCGCCTACCCACCTCACAAAACTCTGGACTTTGGCTTGCTAATGGGTTTGGGGCTCGGTTTAAAGGCTGATCGCATCCAAAGCAACATAGGGACACTCATTCCTGGGTCACCTCAAAATCTGGGTGTCTACACTTTGAAAGCCATTAGGGTCGCCATCTACGGAGCTTCTGCTTGACTGGCTTTGAATTGGGTATTAGTGGCAATGTATGAACTACCACTTCAATGTCTAATCCCACCATGTCGCCATAACTCCATACAAAGACATCTACATATTCCTTCAGGAAAGCCATAAACTTTGCCTTTGCTTGTGGTGATAAATTGGCACTGATGCGTGTTTCTCTTAATTCTTCTGCCGTGTTGATGTTGATAAGCTCCGTTTCTTCCTCCACATGAAGATTTGGGCCTTCTGGATCATCATCATAAAATGGAATCTGTGACGGCTCATCCTCATTATCTGCTCCCTGGACTTCATCATCTTCTTCATAGGCAATCAGCTCTGATAGGATTTCTTTTTCAAATGCCGGGTCTGTTATGTCAACTGAGAATACTTCCTCTGATTCTGCACCCTGATGGCGTTTAAGGACTGTCACAGTGACCTTTGTGTTTCTATGCCGACATTGTGCTACTTCTTCTACTTCCTTGTCTGGATGATCTGAGGAGCTAGGAGTCCCTGCCTCTAATGTGGATGCCTCTTTATTCTTGGTTTTGGATTTTTTTGATTTTTTTGGTATTTTCTTTTTTCTTATTAGCTGTACAAAATTCTGCTTGCTGGCGGCTGCTTTGCTGTAAACTGGTGAGGCCGCCGTCGCCTGTACTACTTGTGCTTGCTTCAAGGTTTTGATCCTCACCCTCTAGGTGAGGCTTATATTGCCAATACCAACTAGACCCGCCTCCCGGCTGACAAGAGATTAACTCCAATGGTCTAGTATCCCTTCTGTCTGTTTCTCGCAGGACCATAATTGAAACCTGGTCCTGGGGTGGTATTGGTGCTTCTGCTGGTGGTGCTGTAGCAACTGCTTTGCCCTTCCTCCTGCGGTCATGCTCTGCTATATCTTCTGCATGCACATCTAGCTGCTCCTGAAATAAGAGGTCCAGATCCCTGATGTCATCATCTGAGTTCACTTCCTGGACCACAACCTGGGCTGCCGACTGCTCTGTCTGCATGACTCCCTATTCTATACCCTGCTGCTCTAGCTGGGCGCCGTCCTGATACGAATCCTCTGGACAGATCCAAGCTGATGATGCTGACACTGCATATGAACTGTGGTTCAGATCCATAATGCCTGTGCTAATAAAGTTGGATAAATCTCGTGGAATAATCATCTTGGAAGACTTACCATGGCGTTGTGATCTCTTCCTTTGACAGCATCGTTCATAACCCAAACCGTCTCGTTCGACCCATTCTTCGGCCTCGATCGGCTCGACGATTCCTTGGCCATAAAGTCCCAAAGGCGATCCTTTCTCATATCCCCATTTGCGACACAGGTTGTCGACCATCAAACGGGGGTTGCCAGAAATGGCCAAATGGCCAGCAAGCTCTGAGGGTGGAATGAAATTAACCGGTTCAAACCGATTAACCCGATAGAGGACATCAGAAGGCTTAGGCTCGAGGTGAATGGTCTGAGGAGCTAGAGCGGAGATAGATTCAACTTTCTCCATGTCTTCTGCCAGGACAACAACGATATTGTCATCCCAGCAAAACTTAATCATACGATGGAGGGTTGAAGGAATGATTTGATTCTTGTGAAGCCAAGGGCGTCCAAGCAATAGATTGAAAGAGGGTTTGATATCTACGACGTAGAACTCCACGTCGAAGCGAGTAGGGCCTATAGTCAGGGGAATGATTAAAACTCTAAGCGCATCATGATGCGTATTATCAAAAGCTGTCATCCCTTTCACAACTGGTGTAATATCCTCGGACTTGAATCCGATTGCACTTGCCGTGCGCAAGGGGCAGACATTAAGGCCTGCACCATTGTCCACCAGTGTGAGGGGGATACGGAAGCTTTGATACTGCGCAATGATGAACAAGGGAGAGTTATGATTGGTGCCAGAGAGAGGTAACTCTAGGTTAGAGATGGAGATAACCTGAGGTGTCGCAATCATTCCTACCATGTTTTCAAGGGTAGTAGGCTCTATGGTTTGGGATACACGGACTGCTTGAAAAACCCTAAGGAAAGCTTCTCTATGCTCGGTCGATGTATGGATTAGGTCCCAAATGGAAATATCGGCTTTAACCATCTTAAGCTGGGCAGTGATGTCAGCTGAAGGTTGGCTGCTAGTGGTAGGATTGGATGATGCTACTCTAGGCATAGGTGGTGGAGGAGAATGTGCTTGGAATTGGGCAGGGGCTGCTGCTATAGGTGCTGATGACCTAGATGGCCGGGCTTGTAACTGGTTATGGACTTGGGTTGAGAGGCTAGGCCTAGCTGCTGGGGGTTTGTATACTCTGCCCGATCGTGTCACCTCTGCACACATTCCTGTGGCATAATTGTCAGGAACACGATACGTGTTATTGGTGAGAGTAACAACAACAGGGGGACGAGCTGCTAATTGTACAGGTGCGGTTGAAGGATATAGGTGGGTAGGAGTATAAACCTGAGGATACTATGAATATTGGTGAGGGTACCGGTGGGCCTGAGGATGTGCTGGCTGTCTTGGCCTAGATTGGGGCCAGGCGGATAAATAAATTGGAGTTGGAGGCTGAGGATACACTACAGGCGGCACCTTAGAGTATTCCAGCTTGACGACAGGACGAATCATATAAACAGACTCCTCGGAGTTATCGAGGAAAGAACGATACAACTGGTGGGGAAAAGGGGACGACTCATGATGAATCAAGTTGGTTGGGCGGATAGAGGAAGAGACAGACTCAAAAGAAGAAGAAGCAGAAGAAACAAAATTGACTCCCGCGGAACCTGGCGCTCCTGAAGAAGGATGCTGTGGCGAGGGTTGACTAACTATGCTGGGGTGTGTTGGCTGTGTTGGAGTGGCTACTGGGGTGTGTGCTGGGGTGGTTGCTTGGGTATTAATCACAATGACCTTTTGGTCAAACAAATCCTGGACAGTGTCCCTGAGTGTCAAACAATTGTCCGTCGAGTGGCCAGCCACTCGATGGAAGTTGCAGAACGCATTGGCATTGTACCAGGTTGGCAGCGGATTAGGCGGAGGGCGCACCTCAGGCAGCCTCAGCAAGGATGCGACTTTAGGGAATATCATGCTCAAAGGTTCCATTAAAGGGGTATAGTGGCGCCTGTCACGACATTGTCGCTTCGGCTGTGGATGTGCCAACAGTGGGCGCGTCCTGGCCGGTGGGTTAGGATATACTGGTGTGGCAGTGGGGGTAATGTATGATGCATGCTGTGCTCTAGGTGTAGGCGTGGGTGCATAAACTACTTGGTGCTGCAGGGGCGGGCGGACATTTGCCGGAGCAGCAGGGGATTTAATATAAGAGACAGTATTTTTGGAGGAATCCCGCCTCCTGGGTGGATTGGTGTTGGGGTTATTGTTGTTGCTGCTGCTAGGGCCACTATGTGAGGCAGTGGCCTGATTGGCAAATGCAGAGAGTGCTGGAAAACTGCTGTCGCGTAGTGAACTCTCAACAAGAGCGCCCGCCCGAAGCAGTGCAGAAAAAGTGGTGACAGGCTGAATGCTAAGTAGAGCCCCGATCGCAGGCTGTGCACCCCGGATCACTATCTCAATAGACTACTCGTCAGAGGGTCTATCTTTGAATTGTGAAGCTAAAGAGCGCCAACGTCCAAGATACTCCCCAAATGTTTCTTGGGGTCTCTGTTTGAGAGCGACTAAGTCCTCCCGCTTGGAGACTAAGTCGAGGTTGAAGGAATATTGCTCCAGGAACGCCTGCGTAAGGTCGTCCCAAGTCTTGATGGTGGCCATGTTGAGGGAAGTGAACCATTTCAATGCGGGCCCCATGAGACTCTTTTGGAACAGGCGGATCAACAACCTTTCGTCAGCCAGGAGCTGAGCGAGGTCTCCGCAATAGGCTTTGAGGTGGGCAATTGGGCAGCCCCTACCATTGTATTTTTCAAATTTCGGAATATCAAAATTCGAGGGGAGAGTCGCCTCTGGGAAATAACAGAGGTCCCGGAATTGGTAGGACTGGCGGTCCCCACCTTGCACTTGCCGGAGAGTGCGTTCTAGATCATTTACTCTCGCGAGGAGAGCATCTGGAGCTACTGCAGCTGTGGACTGTCCAGTAGGGGTGGGTGCCGCGTACACCGTATGGGTCGCCCCTAAGGGCTCCTCCGGATCCACCATTCCGCCGTCTGGTGCTACGGTAGGATGGCCAGTGTACCCGTGCATGGGTGCAGTGTGCTGGGGAACAAAGGATGAGGCTTGTGTGTGATAAAAAGGGGAGAATAATGCAGGGGGTGGTGCAACTAGTGGTGCAGAGTGTGAGAACAAGAGCTGTTGGACCGGGATGGACTCCGGTACAATGCTCATGGATGGTAGTGCTCCCGCCGGTTTAGGGGCTGGCCACCAGATAGGAGGGATGCTTGCTGAGGTGGGTGCTGTGGAGGTGTAACAAAAGGTAGTGTCGACACCCCTATTGTCGGAGAGACAAGGGATGGCGACGGCTGTGGAGGGAGTGCAGGGGGCGCAAACTGTGGTCCTAAAGCCGGTTGCACAGGCAACTCGGGAGCCGAGAAAGACAAAGCTGAGAACGGCTAGAGTGCCAATGCCAATCCCTGCAGCTACTGGGCGAGGGCCGACATCTGTTGCAGCTGCGCGGTAACGGAATCGTCGTTGGTAGCTCCAAGAGAAGGAGGCAAGACAGGGGACGAGGAAACATGAGGTTGAGATCCCAGTTGTCCGAACTGGGGGGTGACTACTACAGAGACAGCCGCAGTGGGAGGAGGGCTAGTAAACACATAGCCCTGGGGAGAGACGGACTCAACCGCTGTGGCCCCAACAGCAGGAGAAGACTAGGCCGGTGGTCCCGAAGGCGGGGTTGCCACAGGGACACGGAATTGAGGTGGTGGAGGTCCTCCAGAGGCTAAGGCAAAAGAGGAGGCAGCAGAGATGATTGGAACAGACACAAAGGAAGAGTGTCCCAAAACAGGGACCTCCTCCTGGACAGCAGGGGAAAGGGACTTGCTGACATGCTGGGCCATCGTGGATTGCGAGCGAGTAAGGATTGGACTGCGGCTGGAGAGAACAGGACGAATCCTAGGACGAGCTATCGTCGGCAGTGACGAATAACTCGGAAGATGCGATCGAAAATAAGGTCACAAACAGAGTCAGTAAAAGGAAAGATCTTGAGCTCAGGCTAAGGAAACTCAAAGATCAGAAATCCTATGCACGAAAACAAACAAATTAGAAAAAAAATACAATGTTTATGGTGGTATGAGATGCAAATGAATGCTTCTAGTATGCACTCTCTCACCAACTAGGGATGTCCTATTAAGCTGTCTACTCTGGGTTCACACAAATAAGGGTGAATAGGTCTCCGACTCAAGTTTAGAAAAAGTAATGTCCCCGTTCTAAATCCTAGCCAAAACTTATGCAGTGAACGGGTGGTGCTTTCGGAGCCTCGACCTCTGCCGAAGCAGTAAGCTGTACCCTCTACTACACCGACACGACCATGGACAAGGGGGGATAAACCTGATTTTTCATCCCACGCCAAAGCCATAGGATGAGCCACCGAAAAATGTCCTTCGCAGACTGTATAGGTAATCCTAGGAGAGGAGAAGATGCATGCCCTATATGATGTATGTAAAGTATGCTTTGAGTCTTTTACTTGCAAGCTTATTAGACTTTGGGGGAGGATTTGCAATTTGTCACTAGTTTGCCTTACGATTGATTGATTTTGTTTTTTATGTTTTCATTAACCAAAAGGGGAGAGCAAGCATGTCTCAAATCTCCTAGGCATGGCATATACAAGACGGGAAATAAACATGCAATTTAGCCAAGAATTATCATGCAAGAGTAGGTGCAAAACATGTGCAATAGTGGTGTCATAGCAAAAAGTGTAAAAGGAAAGAACAACATTACAAAGGCATGCATGCAAAAGACACCACTAAAAGAAAGATAACCAATGCAAGGCATGGAAAATCCAAGTAAGGAGAGAAGCCGAAGCAAAGGAGGAACCAAAACAAAGCCGGGATCTGGTGATCCCCAGTGGAGTCGCCAGTTTCTGTAACCATGCCGACAATAGCCTCGAGATGATTTCGGTGCGAAAAGGCCAAAATACACGAGGGATCGGCAAAGTCAAGGCAAAAAATAAAAGAAATAAAAGTGCAAATGCAGGAGTCACCACCTAGTCTATTAAAATGGAACACGAGGAAAACCATATAAAATATGCAAATTATGCAATGGAAAAGCATGTCATAAACCAGAAAAATGGGTAAGGATCCCTGTTACGCACGAGGAAGGTATTAGGCACCCTCGTGCGCCCAATAAATCGGTTTTCTATTGGTTTCTCATTTGCTTATGAAATGTCGGCTTTTCAGCCTTTGCTGTACGCCCGAGGGCGGTATGCCATGCCATGGTTATGTGTGGTGTCTAAAATATGGGTGCATGATGTGTAAGGGTGTGTCCTAATGCTCATAAGTATCACTCGTATGTCGGGTCTAGCATCGATGCAAAGGTATTGCATAAATAAGATCAAAGATCTGAAATCTCGAGTGATTTTTCATTCTTGTTTTGCTATATTCCAAATGCAAACTAACATACATGGAAAAGGCTAAAATTAGAGTTGTGCCTTCCTGATATGTTAAAGAAGAAAATCAGGAAAAAACTCCAGAAGCAAATCGAAGTACGAATCATGCTAGAAAGCTATACAAAACTTGTTGTGTGCTACTGAAAACAGGCTACTGCGCCTGTTAGGTGCGCCAGACTAGTGCGTCAGTCTGGTGTGCCACCTAGGTGCTTCTATGTGGGCCAGAAAGATGTGCTGAAGGAAAACAGAAATCCATGCAATGCCAAAACACATTAAAATGTATTCTGGAAAGTTATGCCATGTAAAATCCTTCGCAAAACTTGGAGAACATGCCTCAAAAGTGAAAGAAATGCAAATGCAATGACCTGTGGACCTTGCGCTCAAGGGCTGGTAGCCTCACACAAGATCACATGCTAAATGGAAGATGCAGGATTCAGCCATGTCACTGGATCATTGGCTGATGCATAGGTTCTCCATGTTGGAGTAAAATGCAACCAGCCTACCAGATTCTGATCAGGGACTGATTATCCAAAGAGATAAAACGAATAGGAAACAATCTTGTTTAAAACCAAAAACATGCATGCAAAACCATGGAATATAAAAGAACAAGCAGTAAAAGAATCGGGTTCAAAATCATTCAGAAAACCATGCAAGCAGATATGCAAAAGTGAATGTTTCACTCTATGACCAGTCTGGTGCTCCTGCATGGGGCGCTAGAGTGGTGCGCTGGAGAAGTGCGCCACTCTGGTGCGCTATATAGGTGCTCTGCTAAAAATCTGGATCAGACTGCAATCTGATCTAGAACCTGACCCAGAATGAAGATGGGTGATTTATGCTAATGCAGGTTGATTTATGCGAGTGTTAAGAGCATGATGGGGATGCATTTGATCACAACTATCTATTATCATAAAAAACAAGGTGACTAAAATGAGTTCATGGCAAGAACACATGCAAAATGCAAAAGATGCAAACATGGAACAATTAAACCCAATAAAATATGTTGTAACCATGATCATACCAAGAATATAATAAGGAAAAGATTGCTCATGCAGGCGATATAGTGTAGATTTTTACACTAGAATTAAACATGCTATAATCCAAGTGTAGATTTGCATGAAGAGCATCTTGCAAAAAGGATAAATAAATTCATCACAAAATCCTCATATAGATATAGAACGAACCAGACCTTATATGAAGCTTCTATCATGCTATTCCATTGCAAAAGAACAAGAAATTAAAGGAAAGGTGAAGGGCCTACCTTGTCCGAGATGGATGTTCCTTCAAGAAAGAAAAGAAAGACCCAAGATAATAAGCTCCTTGATGCTTTGGAAAGGCTGAGGATACCTCTGGATGCAAGGGAAAACTTGAGTGCTCAAGTGGATGATTGCAGAATTCAGGAGAAGGCTAGTGCAGCTATATGTCTCTATCTTTCAAGATGATTCAGCCCCCTTCAAATGGTTGCTTATGGGCTCTATATATAGGGATTCCTCATGGGTAACTCCTAGGACAATAAGGAGCCTCGTAGACGAAAAGCCTGAAAGATTCCATGGCATATTTGCTGGTAGAGGTAACAGCCATGGGAGGTGGAAAGCCAGCAGCCAACAGCCTGAGAAATGGCTGGGCGCCTGGTATGTGCGTCGGGTATGTGCGCCTGGTATGTGCGTCGGGTTAGTGTGCTAGGTATGTGTGCTAGGTAGGTGTGCTAGGTAAGTGTACTAGGTAGGTGTGCTAGCTAGGTGCTCCCTCCTACCTATCTGGATTTCTAGTTGGGTTGCGGGCTTGCTATAGGTTTAGGATTGGTTCAAGGGTCAGCCACATCCAAAGCAACAACTGGGAAGCTCATCTATGAGTCACCTCAAAATCGGGGTGTCTACACTAAGATAATGAGTGGTAAACCAGGAACCCCACAGCCCAAGATATTGCACGAGCTGGTTAGCGAGTGCTGGCTCACACCAATTCCTATGATTGAGGATTTATGGAAGTTTATTTTTAATCCAGAATAGGATTGAAAACAATATAAAATCCTTTTGATGTTTATCATGTTCTCCTTACTGTCTGAAAGAAACAATAAAGTGTCATCTGCATATTGTATATTAACCACAGTAGGGCCTCCATGTGGGAATTGTATACTTGAAATTAGATTGTTAGCCAATGCCAGTTTCAACATGTGGTTTAAAATATGTGTGGAAACAATAAATAACAAAGGGGATAGTGGATCTCCTTGCCTTAACCTGTTGGTTGCTCCAAAGAATCCTTTGGGAGAGCCATTGACCAATATAGAAAATTTTGCAGTGTAGATACACATTCTAACCTAGGAGATCCATTTAGGCCCAAATCCTAGTCCACTAAGGGAATCTAACAAGAAATCCTAGTTCACATTATCAAAGGTCTTTTCAAAGTCCAACTTTAGGTTGTATCCAGGAATGTTTGAGGTTTTCATGTAGTGTAGATTTTCCTGTGCAACAAGAAAACAATCTCCGATCGATCTTCCAGCCAGGAAAGCACATTGAGATTGATCAATTGCCTCATTCAGGACTGGGGTAAGCCTTGTTACCAAGATTTTAGTGATAATCATATATATACTGTTCACTAGACTAATTGGTCTAAAATCTTTGATGTGTTGAGCATCATTCTTTTTGGGAATTAAAGCAATAAATGTTTGATTAATTGGTGTTAAAAATTCAGGGTCACTAGAGGAGTAGAGATTCTAGAATATATTGAATATATCTGATTTCAAAAGCTTTCAGAAGTGATGAAAGAAAGCTAATGGAAAGCCATCAGGCCCTAAGGCTTTGTCTCCAAGTAAGCTAAACACATTCTTTTTTATCTCCTCTATTGTAAAAGGCTCATCTAATGATTCAAGGTGTAAGATCTTATGAAGGACTAAGTTATCCCAGTTAATAGAAACCTTGAATCTTTTTTCCGTGTTAAATTGTCAAGTGAAGTGTTTTTCTATCTCTTTGCATATTGCCTTGGGTGAATGGATCAAGGTATCATTTATATTCAATGAAGTAATGGTGTTAACCCTCCTACGATATTTTACCATGTTGTGAAAGAAGGTTGTATTCAGGTTCCTCTCTTTAAGTCATTGTATTCTAGATTTTTGCTTCCAGTAAGATTCCTACTCCTTTAATAAGGAAATATGTTCTATTCTTAGAGCCTTTTTCTCTTCCCAGATCTCATTACTAAGCAAAGAAGATTCTTCTAGTCCATCAATGTATTGTATTTGGGATTCTATATATAATAATCTGTTCTCCCTCTCTTCCTTGATTGGACCAATCCAATTTTTAATGTGTTGTTTCAGGTTTTTTAGTCTGTATGCAAAAACAGCAATGGAGGAAGGTAAAGAGCAGCTATAAGTGGATTTCTACCAGCAATCTTGAATGAGTTGCTCAAAACCAACGATATGAAACCATGATTTATAAATCTGAATGGGGGTGGACCCCAGTCAAGAGGGATTGTATCCAGAATTATAGGGATGTGGTCAGAAACAACCCTGACCTTTCCAAAGCAAAAGGCATGAAGAAATTTAACCGACCAGTCTGTAGAGATAAGGAATTGGTCAAGTTTGACCATAGTTGGGTGTGATTGAAAATTAGACCATGTAAAAGAGTAATTGTTGGGAGAGAAGTCCATCAAGAAGTTATATTCAATAAATTCATTAAAGCTTCTCATATGAGCAATGATTTCAGACCTATAAAAGTGTTCATGAGAGTATCTGGTTACATTAAAATCACCACCAATGACCCAATTGTTACTGACCAGATTACTGAGGTTATACATTTTCCTCAATGAAGTCTTGTTTTAAGTTGGATTCACAGGGACCATATACCCCTGTAACCCACCATTCAAACCCATCTACACAGTTTTTAAAATTTAAAGAAAGGCAATATGTGGCAGGTATAGAATTATTAAGTTCAATAATTCTATCATCCCAACCTATGAGGATGCCTTCTGAGGCCCCTATAGAGGGGAGATGTGACCATAAGTTTATTTTCCCTCCTCCTAGTGATCTAAGTGAACCTGGGGAGAAAGTTTCCTTTTTGGTTTCACTTAGAATTATTAAGTCACACTTATTAGATCTAATGAAGTTACGCACAACTCTTATTTTACCACTTGTTCCTAAACCTCTTATATTCCAAGCTGCTATGATCATTGAATACTTGGAGGCAAACAAGAAGAAGCTACCTTCTCAACTGTGCTATTGCAAACATCTAAATTTATATGTGACAGACCTTGGTCCTCCCTGATTAGGTTGAAGAAACACTTAGTTTCTTCCAAGGAGTTAAGAGAAAAACCAATTTTACCACAAAAGGACTAAAATTGTTCGTAAGAGTCCTAGTGAAGTGGATCATTCAATATAGCTTTTGCATATGTATTGTCTATTGTACTATTAAGAGAAGAAGCAATAGAGGGATCATAATTGTTTAAATTACTGGGATTACTGAAACTAGAATTATTAGAAGAAATGGGCGTGATATTACATAGGACATGCACAGAAGTAGCCGGATGAGAGGTGGGATTCTCAGAATTTAGGTTGTCCAGGCCATCCTTCTCCAAACAGTCATAAATCGCCAACTGTAGACACCCCGATTTTGAGGTAACCCAAAGATGAGTTTTCCCATATGTTGCCTTGGGTATGACCCTTGAACCAACCTTAAACCCGTAGCAAGCTTGCAGCCCAGTTAGAAAACCAAACCAGTAGGGGAGAGCACTTAGCTAGCACACCTACCTGGCACACCTACTTGGCACACATAGGTGGCGCACATAGGTGGCGCACATAGCTAG
>JAMKQA010027954.1:0-14756 GCA_024699735.1 Posidonia australis
TGACTAGAGTCAAAACCCAAACCCATGAGTGCGTCCCATGTGGTCAGCCCCATGTGGGACATGCATGGTGAGAGAGAGCATGTTAGTAGCATTCATGTGCATGTGTGCCATTCATGCCACCCTAACAAACAATTGCATAGTTAACTTACTTTCTTGTGTTGTCTTGTCTTTTCTTTTTTCTCTCTATTTTCTACTAACACTTAGGGTTTCTTTTCCTTTTGTCAGGAATTGAGTTCTTTGCGGATTCCTAGGTCTGAGCCTGGGAATTCCTTTCTGTGACCTCGTTCTTGAGGTATTGTTCTCGTCTCTCTGATTCCGAGCTTTCGTCGCTTTCGACGATAGCTCCTCGTAGGCGTCATCCTTTAATTTGCAATCGCAACCCTGTCCTTACCCGTTTGCGGTCCCTCATGGACTAGCGAGCTTCTAAGACTTCTACACCTGCTGCTCTGGAGGGGTTTCCTACTGCTGCCCCTCCTCATTCCCTTGCCCTGACATCATTTACCACTCCATCGCTCCATGGTGGCTTCTTCCCAGCACCTAGGGCTCCTCGTCCTCCGGTTTCTGGACACTGGAAGACCTTCACCGGTCTGGAGCCTACAACGGAGGCGGTTACTATAACAGCTTCTAGGGTATCTGATCTGACAATGCCCTATCCTTCTGTTGATCCTCATTCATTGGATCAGTTTGTTGCGATTGTCTCTGCGATAGGGATCCAGCCTGTATCCTCTTTGAGCTTCTAGCCCCCTTTGACATCCCTGTCGCTTGTTGTTCCCACCCTTGGTACTGCTACCGATGGTTCTGCCACTGTACAGTCTCAGTAGCTTCTAGCCCTTGCTCAGAGGCTGCAGAACATGGCTTTCTCCTTGGATCCCACTTTGACTGCTCCTGTCTGTCCTATTCCTGAGGATCCTGTTCTGCCTGCTCAGGCTATTCATGTAGTACCAGTCACTTCACCTCTGCAGTTGTCGCCACAGCTTCCTTCTGTCCCGACAACGGGCTTAGCCACTCTGCTAGTAGCATCTTATCCACAGCATGCACAGCATCTTCCTCCGGTAATTGGTGGTCAGCCTCTTAGGCTGACGGGAGTACATCGGCCTACGAACCCGACCATACCGGTTCAACAACTGCTACTCCCATACACAACTACATGCACCACACAGCATAACATCTCTTTACCCGTCCATCAGGTTCAGGCATCAGCATACACTCCACCACTGGTACACATGCACGGGTACGCTGGTCACCACACCACAGCACCAGGTGGCGAGATGATATATCTGGAGGAGCACATGGGTGCTTTAGATACAGCGTACGTGGGACCTGCCTCGGCTGCACACTCGATGTCAGTAGCAATGCCTAACGCACTTTTTACCAGGATGAATGACTTGGAGAAAGCTCTCCAACAAGTGCAGGGTGGGAACCGCCAGTCTTTCTCATTCCGGGACCTCTACGACTTTCTAGAGGCAATTCTCCCACCGAACTTCCATATCCTGGAATTTGAGAAAAACAACGGGAAAGGCTGCCCGATTTCGCATCTGAGGGCGTACTGTGGTGATCTCGCTCAGCTCCAGGCTGATGGGAGGCTTCTTATTCGCCTCTTCCAGAAGAGTCTCACCGGTCTGGCTTTGAAGTGGTTCACATCGTTAGATATGGCCACCATCAAGACTTGGAACTATCTGAGTCAAGCTTTTCTAGAGCAGTACTCCTTTAATCTCGACATGGTCCCAAAGAGCGATGACCTAGTCGCAATGAGGCAGAAGCCCCACTAGTCGTTCAGAGAGTACGTCGGGCGCTGGCGAGCCCTCGCTTCTCAAGTGCATGATAGACCCTCTAACGAGGAGTCTATCGAAATCATTATTCGAGGAGCGTAGCCAGCCACTGGGGCCCTGCTGAGCATTCAGCCCGTCACCACTTTCTTTGCCCTGATTAAAGCTGGCACCCGCGTAGAAGGTTCACTCAATAGCAGAAGTTTCCCTACGCTTGCAGCATTTGCCAAGCAGACGATGGCTTCTGGCAGATCCAGTAACACCAATAATGGCCACAATGGATCTAACACTAGATTTGGCCAGAAGAAGGAGTCAGCTAGGAATGCTTTGGCGTATGTGGGAGCTCCTGCTATGCTAACAAATGTGGTGAATCCGCCAGCTCGTAATCAGGTCATTTATGCACCTACACCTAGGGCACCACACACCTCACAGATCAAAACCATCGCTGAACTGGTCTACCAGCCAGCACCGGCGAGGCAAGGGCCTTACTTAGGGCCTAGGCGGTCACCACGACCTGAGAGAGACTTCACACCTTTGGTCGAGCCGCTATGTGTTATATTTCCCAGGGTGGCGTCATTACTGAAGCTTCTAGAGATCCACCCACCGTCAAACCCGATTCCACCGTGGTTTAAGGCAGATTTATTCTGCAGTTACCATAGAGTCACCGGGCACTCTACGGATAATTGCTACACACTTCGGAATGCTATTCAGAATCTAATTGACCGCAAGGCAATCACCATTAACACTCAAGAGGGAGAACCTAGGCCCGCTGCACGAGCACCTCACTCATCTGCATCCACATCTAGTAGCATAGTCAGCCAACCTCTGCCTGAGCATGCACCAGGGACTTCGGGAGTTCATTCCCTGTCTTTAGATGAGGTCAAGCCTTTTGATCCTTCTCACCTCATCCATGATGTTTCTGAGCCTTTTTCTTATCAGCTGAGTCAGTCTTTCCTTGATACTGTCAATTCTTCTGTGAACATGATTCAGTTGACTACTTGACCGAGGCGTACGGCTGCCAGACCCACCGTGCAATCTGCCCCACCAACAGTCTATTTGTTAGCCAGACCAAGGCAAAACCCGGCCCACCAAGTGCCAGAACCCTCTTTGCCAGTACCAATCCCTATAGAGTTAAGAGCCCGTGCTATTGTGGTTATCAACCTGACACAGGACACCCACTGCATGCCCTACAGTTACACCGTCGAAATGTGCGCAGAGGTAACGTGGTCGGGAAGGGTGTACAAGGCCCCAGCCCCATTAAACAAGACTAGTCAGCCTGTGGCCTCATCTACCCAAGTTAGAGCTAGCATTCCTGATCCAAACCTTGAAGAGACCACCACCAGAGCTAATCTTGCCACCAGAACCGACTCACCAGTAGCAGACATTACCGCCCAGCTGAAGAAAATTAGGGCAGACATTTCCATCTGGGACCTTATTCACACCTCGGTCGAACATAGAGAGGCATTTCTTCGAGTCTTCCAGGCTGCCCATGTTTCCTCAACAATACAACCCTCAGCCTTGGAAAACATGATGGGAATGATAGCTGCACCTGAGGTCATTTCCTTCTCTAGCTCTAAGCTTCCTCCGGCGGGGACAAATCATAATCAGCCCCTATTCATTGCGGTGCAGTACCAGAGTATCCGCATTCCACTTACACTGGTTGATAATGGTGTCGGTTTGAATGTCTGCCCCTTGCAGACTGCAAGTCAAGTGGGCTTCAAATCGGAGGATATTACTCCGGCTATAAAGGGGATGATGGCCTTTGATAACACGCACCATGATGCTTTAGGGATTCTGACCATTCCCTTAATCATTGGTCCCGCCCGTTTCGAGGTTGAGTTTTACGTCGTTGACCTCAAACCATCCTTCAATCTCCTGCTTGGGCGCCCTTAGCTCCACAAGCATCAAGTCATCCCCTCAACCCTCCATCGCATGATCAAATTCCGCTGGAACAATGACATTGTCGTTGTAATGGCGAAAAACCTCGAAAAGGAGAAGGTTGAGGCAGTTTCTTTAGTCTCTTCCCATACTGTCCACTTTGACTCTAGATCTTCTGATGTACTCTACCGTGTTGACCATTTTGAACCGATCAATTTCATTCCTATTCTCGAGCGTGCCAGTCATTTGGCCGTTTTTGGCAATCCCTTTTTGATGGTCGAGAATCTATGCCAAAGATGGGGGTATGAGAAAGGAGCACCTCTCAGGCAGAATGGCCAGGGAATCGCGAAACCAATCACCGCGGAAAGAAGGCACGAGTTTGAAGGATTGGGATACGAGCGCAGGCTGCAAGGCGGATGCGCAAGGCTTCGTAAGTTCCAAAAGCTCGTCATTCCTCGAGATTTAAGCAAATTTCTCAGTGCGAGATTGCTGGATCCCAATCAGAGTTTCATGTTTGCAGAATCTGAGCCGGTCAGTATACCAGAATGGGTGTGCATGGAGGACTGTTATTCGGAAGAGGAAGTTAGGGATTCGGGAATGGTTTCAGCATCACCTGGGTCCTCGGAGGTAGCCATGCCAGTGCTGCCAGCTCCAGAGTCAGTGGAGGATCTGTCGGTTAATTCAGCAGCAGCATGGGGTGCATCAAGGATAGAATCAGAGACAACCGCTTCAGAGCAGTAGACAGTGGTGAGAAAGTTACAGCTAGAATTAGCATCTAGGGTACCGTTGAAGACCACCAGCGCTTACTTTGTGGATTCCCCATTCGACGAAGAGGAGGGAGATGCCATGGTGGCCCAAGTGGATAACATGCTCAGCGATTTAGAGGTCTTATTTCAGGAGCAGTTATCAATGCTGGCTGAGGATGCGCAGGATGAGATCAGGTGCAGGAAAGGGAAAGCAGCAATGACAGAAGATGAGGGGGAATCAGCAGCAACACCGGGTCAGTTTGTAATCATGACCCTTGAAGAAAACAAAACATCAGACGCTAGACCAGAGGAGTTCATCTCCTATCAGCCGGGAGGCAGGTCTAGATGGTACTACCAGATTTGGCCCCATTTGAGTAGTGGGGTCCAAAAAAAAAAAAGATCCTAAGTTAGGCTCAGGAGAAAATCCGGGCAGCAGCACTCACATCAGTCAGACAGAGGACAGCTGCCCACCTGTTGTACATGCTGTGCAAAGACAACATGGTAATCAAAGCTTTTATGTATCGGGCAAAGAACAACCAGACACAGGTTCGGAAACAACAGAGCCACGGGTCATTAGGGGTACCTACAGGAAGACCATAATCACAGTGACTATTATGAAACACCACCGAGGGCAGAGTGCAGAAGAAGTGTGTGCCTTCAAAGACACGAATCTGTCATGTCAGCAGGAAGTCCTTCCAGAGCTTATTGCATACGGAGAAGAGGATGGTGTAGAGGCGGAGGAAGAAAGTCATGATGTACCAGAATTCCAGCCTTATGATGATGATCCCAAAGGTCCGAACTTGCATGTGGAGGAAGAAACAGAGATTGTGAACATCGACACCGAGGAAGATGTCAAAGAAGTGCGCATAAGTGCCAGACTAACCACACAGGCCAGAGCAGAGCTTGTTGGGCTTCTTCGAGAGTATGCAGACATCTTTGCCTGGAGTTATGACGACATGGTTTGGCTAGACGTCGAGGTAGTGGTGCATACCTTACCGCTTAAGCCTGATGTCAAACTAGTCAAGCAAAAATTACGAAAATGGCGACCACAATGGCCCCTAAAACTGAAGGAGGAAATAATGAAACAGCACAAAGTCAGTTTTCTAAAGGTCGTCTTGTATCCAGAATGGTTAGCAAATGTGGTCCCGGTACCCAAGAAGGATGGTCGGGTCAGAATGTGCATTGATTATAGAGACTTGAATAAAGCCAGCCCAAAGGATGATTTTCCACTCCCACACATTGATGTGTTAGTAGACAACACTGCAGGATACAAGATGCTGTCATTCATGGACGGTTTCTCTGGATACAATCAGATTCGGATGGCAGAGGAAGATATGGAGAAAACATCCTTTATCACTCCATGGGGAGTGTTTTGTTACAGAGTTATGCCATTTGGGCTCAAAAATGCCGGGGCCACATATCAGTGAGCGATGACAGCTTTATTCCACGATCTCATGCATCAGGATATCGAGGTCTATGTGGATGACATGATTGCTAAGTCAAAAGAGCCCGAGGAACATATTGCATGCTTGAGGAAGCTTTTCAACCGCTTGTGGAAGTACAAGCTGCGGTTGAATCCCAATAAATGTGTATTTGGTGTGTCATCCGGTAAATTGCTGGGATACATCGTCAGTCAAAGGGGAATCAAGGTAGATATGAACAAAGCCATCATTGAGATGCCTCCCCCTACTACTGAGAAAGAGGTTCGAGGGTTGCTGGGGCGGTTGCAGTATATTAGCCGATTCATTGCCCAGTTAACACTGATTTGCGAACCAATCTTCAAACTCCTGAGGAAAAATGCACAGATCCGCTGGAGCGAAGAATGTCAAGAAGCGTTTGACAAGATAAAGAAGATCTTGGCAAGGCCACCAGTTCTAGTTCCTCCGACACCAGGGCGCCCTCTACTACTTTATTTGTCAGTCACACAACATTCTATGGGTGCAGTCTTGGGACAACATGATGAGACAGACCGTAAAGAGAGGGCGATTTATTATCTGAGCAAGAAGTACAACGATTGCGAAGTCAAATACACCACAATCGAGAAGGTATGCCTTTCCCTCGTCTGGGCCACACAGTGTCTAAGGCACTACATGATGGCATATCCAGTTTTATTGTTGTGCCGACATGACCCTATGAAGTACCTATTTCAGAAGCCAGCCCTGGTAGGCAGATCCGTCAAGTGGCAGGTGCTCTTATCACAGTTCGACATCACATTTGTCACTCAGAAATTGATGAAGGGACAGGCCATGGCTGATCACTTGGCGGATTTACCGTTGCCAGAATACTAGCCCTTGCAAACTCAGTTCCCCAACGAGGACATTTTGTTCGTCATGGAGGAGGAAGAGCCGGAAATTCTACGAGATAAAGATCAGTGGCAAATCTACTTTGATGGTGCAGTTAACAGGAAAGGCATGGGTATCGGTGCGGTGCTGGAAACTCCGCATGAGCAGATGATCCCCCTCGCTCAGAAGCTAACCTTTGTGTGCACCAACAACGTGGCAGAATATGAGGCATGTATCCTTGGTCTGCGAGCAGCACTAGAGCATGGTGTGCAGAGATTACATGTGCACGGGGATGCCTTGTTGGTTATCTCTCAAGTTAATGGCAATTGGAGGACCAAAGACTTGAAATTAGTTCCATATCACAATCATCTTTTGAAGCTGATGGCCAAATTTGAAGAGATACGCTTTTCCTTCATGAACAAAGCCAAGAACGCATATGCAGATGCACTGGCCACACTTGCATCCTGGTTGTCCATACAGGAGGATGATATGGTGGAAGTGTCAGTAACTTGCACAGATCAACCGGCACACTGCATGAGTGTGGAAGAAGCAAATTCTACAGCAGTGCTTCCCTGGTATCATGACATCAGAGCTTACCTAGAAATTGGAAATCATCATCCATATGCAACAGCGGTAGACAGAAAGACCATGATCCGACTGGCCTCAAAGTATGTGCTTGGTGCTGGCCACTTGTATCAGAGATCTTAAAATCAAATACTTCTACGCTGTCTTGATAAAAGAGAGGCCGATACAGTAATGTTACAAGTGCATGCTGGGACATGCGGGCCTCACATGAACGGAGTGTTGCTGGCCAAGAAGATAATGTTACAAGGTTATTTCTAGTCAACCATGGAGACGGACTACTGCCAATTTGTGCAGAGATGTCATAACTGTCAAGTCCATGGCAACTTTATCCATGCACCTCCACAGCAGCTCCACAGCATGTCATCACCCTAGCCTTTCTCCACGTGGGGAATAGACGTCATCGAAGCTATCCATCCAGTAGCCTCCAATGGACACCAATACATCTTAGTGGCCATTGATTACTTCACAAAATGGGTGGAGGCAGCCTCCTATAAGACAGTTACAGCTGTCGTGACGGAGAAGTTCATCCGGAACAACATCATCACCCTGTACGGGGTCCCGCACTCTATTATTTCAGATAATGGGACAAATTTCACAGCCAGAAAGGTTGAGAACTTCCTACAAGAGTTCCATATCAGGCATCATAGGTCTTCCCCGTACCGCCCACAGATGAACGATGCAGTGGAATCTGCTAATAAAAATCTAACCAAGATTCTTAAAAAGATGGCGGAAACACATAAGGACTGGCATGACAAGCTCCCATATGCTCTGTGGGCTTATAGAACATCAGTCCAGACTTCGACAAGAGCGACTCCATATTCTCTTGTGTACGGTATGGAAGCGGTTCTACTGATAGAAGTGGAGTTACCATCCCTCAGGCTTCTGAAAGAAGCAGAGCTAGGAGAGGCAGAATGGATCGAAGACCGTCTCACCCAATTGAACTTGATAGAGGAACATCGACTGCAAGCCATGCATCATGCACAATGCTATCAGAAACGCATGGCCAAATCCTACCAGAAGAAGGTCCAACCAAGAAGCTTTTTGCCGGGAGACCTGGTCTTGAGAGCAATACACCTCCCTGATGGTCCTGGCAAATTTAGACCCAATTGGCGGGGACCTTTCTTGGTCGAGCAAGTCTACTCTAGAGGAGCTGTCATCTTGGAGGGCATGGACCTCATTGAACAATCAGAGCCAGTTAACTCTTACTACCTGAAAAAGTACTATTAGTGAGCATAAACGGCATGTCCTCACTCTGCGACACCAACACTTTCCTCCATGCATGCATCCATGCTCTTCCAACATTCATGTAGCTCTGCATCACAACACACTAATCCTCATGCAGAATATGCATATGCAGGGCATAGTTCTCTTGCATTAACGCATGTATGGATCTTAGCCCGATGATGATAAGCGGAATAAGCTGGACAATGTTGGGAATGTGTAGCACATCCTCAGGTAGATACTATTCAGGAACCTAGAGAGTGAGGGAGCCACCTTTCATTGTGTATTGGGCGAAGTATCCAAACTTCTCATGAACCCTACACCTGCTAGAGGGAGATAAAATGTTAGGGGTGAGTATGAGAGCGTGAGAAATAATAATAATAATAAAATATCTATGAAAGGGCATAAAAGAATAAGAAGACAGAAGTCGCAGATAGAAGTCCACCCTAAAGAGAGAGGTGTGGCGGGTAACCCTGTCCCTCAAGTTTATCTTGGAGAGGAGTCGGAGTGAATACCTAGGAGAAATGTCCAAAAGGGCCTAGCCACCCCTTTAAACAAGCAGTAGCTCCCCACCATAAACCAGATACCTATTACCTTCATGCCAGGGATAGGGTGAACCCACATGCCTATGAGGGAGAGAAAAAATAATAATTAAAAAAGCAGGGGTATGGTCTGGTGGGGTTTGGAATGGAGCCTAAAACACAGTGACCCATTTTCAGAGAGTCACCCGAAAAACTAGAGGCTTGGATAGAGTCCTGTGAGGTCTAGTGTTGTCATTCCCTTGTACTTGGCATTAGACATCCCAACACTGAGGGCATAAATAAGATCCAGTAAATCATTTAACATGCATACATTTCTTCCTACAAACAAACATTCTAATAAACGTCACAGAGTGTCACTTGGCTCTCTTGTCTTGAATGCGACAACGTCTTTCAATTCAAGAGAATCAAGAGGACATCACCTAAACCAGGGGCATATAAGCTGCTCTGGTTGGTTTGGGACCATTTGTGTCAACCAGGGCATGTAAGCTGCTCTGGTTGGTTTGGGACCATTTGTGTCAACCAGGGCATGTCAGTTGTCCTATGGTTGACAACAATGAGCCAGTACTTGTACCAGGGGCATGTAAGCTGCTCTGGTTGGTTAAGAGTCATCCGTGTCAGCCAGGGGCATGTCAGTTGTCCTATGGATTAGACGCTTTGACCCATCTCAACCAGGGGCATGTCAGCTGCTCTATAGGTCGAAGATCCTCAATGCTCGGCCGGAAGGTGCGGTCAAACAATCTCAGTTCTCTAGAGTTCACTGTTCTTGTCTCGTTACCTTGGGCTTGGTTTAAACTAGTTGGTAACTAGGACCTCCCCTCAAGATTGTGCACGAGATTTAGTCCATTCAGCAATTCCCTGTTCGGTTAGCTGCAGTTTTCAGTTTTGGGCCAATCTCTTGATATTGTTTTAGCTCTTATCTGCCCGCCTTAATTTTGCTGATTGTAGTTGAATAAAGCGGGAGTGGAAATCTCTGTCTAAGGAATAACATCTTGAACATGTGATTACAGGAGATCGTCCACCCCTTCTGAGGAGGCTTGAGCCAGGAAAGCTGAGGTATCTTGCGGATCATGGGATATCCAACAATGGTTGTGCCCACTCAGTGCTCAGATGTTCTCCAGGCTTGGATCAAGCAGTTAACTGAAAGTGACTGCGACAAGCTGCGAATTTGGGGAATCTCTACAAAGCTTCTAGGCATCGCGAAGGTGGATGTCTCTCGATACTTTTTGTGTGCAGTCGCCTGATTCTGGAAGCTGGATCACCACGTTTTCCACTTTGGGAGAATCGAACTGACCCCTACCCTAGAGGAGGCACACAAAATTTGTTGCCTATAGAAATTCCTAGGACCCACAATGTTCATGCGGCGAGACGGTTACTCTTCAGTGTTGAGTAAACTCACAGGCCTACCGACCAGTGAATGTGGGCACCAACTCATTTGTACCGACAGACTGTCTCCTATGCTCAAGTTGGCTTACTTTGACAAAATGGCCAGAATGCATGCTTCCATAGGTGACGAGCTGTGGTTGAAAGGCTTTGTTGTCCGCTTCCTGGGAGAGTTGATCTTCAGCCACGGCCGGATGGTGGTGAACATTGAAGTAGCTGAAATTGCCTTCACAGTTGTCACCCAACAAATAGATCTGGCTCCAGTCATCCTAGCAGAAACTTACCGGGCACTAGACCTTTCATTGCGGCGCTGCCGGCACTTCTATGGCTGTGGAGCTTTTGTGCAAGTATGGATGGCTGCACATCTGGGTGTAGCAGTCTTGCGCCCACAGCGAGCCGCCTTTGAGTCCTACTGCCAAAGTGGCTATGTGCACACACTCACCTCAGTTTAGAAAGAGTACGAGCGACTACAAGGCCTCACAGAGTAGAAGATGACATGGCGCATTATTCCATCAACTTCTTGCAACTTTGAAGCGTTCTTCAATACAACAGACATGCGGCTTATCGTCTTGTCGGGATTGACTGGTGGATTGGAATACCACCCAATCCGAGTGATGCGATAGTTCGGTTACCAGTAGGATTCTCTGGCTTAGGGGCAGATGCCAGCACGATTCAAAGAATACCCTCTGACCTCCTCACTCGGACTAGGGAACTATCTCGCCTACTAAGTCACTCCGTACGCTCAAAAGATCTCCCAGCCATAGAAGAGAGAAGTTACACAGCAGACTATGAAGCCGAAGTCGAGGACACTTGGCCAATCTGCAGTGTTGCCCCGAGGTGGACGCTCTTTACCAAGGCCTCGGGCTCCAAGAGACCCAGAGAAGAAGAAGACTCTTAATGTTCGCATCATGTCACTGTTTCTTACAAATTGTAGTACATGTAAACACTCATTTGACTGTGATAATAAATACATCAGAATATCTCTAGCCAGTCTGTTGATCGATCATGATTGATGTGGAATGAAGGTTGCCACCCAGACAGCATGTGTGTGTCTGATGTAGGAGTTTGCCTTCTTTTGCTTGCCGGCTTGGCACTGGGGTCACCTAGATGATAGCCGAGTATCTCGTTTTACTGCCCAAATCGGGACGAACGAAGTCTTCATAATTTCTATTCCAAAAAAGGTGGCATGTTCATTTACATTGATTTTCCCATCCACGGTTCATTCCGATGGAATGAATCCTGGTGTCTTTTACAATTGAATTTTCCTATCCATGGTTTGTTCCGATGGAACTAATCGTGGTGTCTTTTGATATTCTGAATTTTCCTATCCACGGTTCGTTCCGATGGAACTAATCCTAGTGTCTTTCGATATCTTGAATTTTTCCATCCATGGTTCGCTCCGATGGAACGAATCCTGGTGTGATTTTCCCATCCACGGTTCGTTCCGATGGAACGAATCCTGGTGTCTTTTGATTTGTGATTTTCTTATCCACGGTTCGTTCCGATGGAACGAATGCTGGTGTCTTTTGATAATTGAATTTTCCTATCCACGGTTCTTTCCGATGGAACAAATCCTGGTATATTTTCCCATCCACGGTTCATACCAATGGAACGAATCCTGGTGTCTTTTACAATTGAATTTCTCTATCCACAGTTCGTTCCGATGGAACGAATCCTAGTGACTTTTGGTATTTTGATTTTCCTATCCACGGTTCGTTCCATCGGACCGTGGATAGAAAAACTAATTAATGAATCCTGGTGTCTTTTGATATTTGAGATTTTCCCCTCCACGGTTCGTTTTGATGGAGCGAATCCTGGTGTGATTTTTCTATCCACGATTCGTTCCAATGGAACGAATCCTGGTGTCTGTTGATATTTTGAATTTTCCCATCCATGGTTCGTTCCGATGGAACAAATCTTGGTGTCTTTTACAATTGAATTTTCCTATCCATGGTTCGTTTTGATGGAACGAATCCTGGTGTCTTTTGATTTGTGATTTTCCTATCCACGGTTCATTCCGATGGAACGAATCCTGGTGTCTTTTGTTAATTGAATTTTCCTATCCACAGTTCGTTCCGGTGGAACGAATCCTGGTGTCTTTTACAATTGAATTTTCCTATCCACGGTTCGTTCCGATGGAACGAATCCTGGTGTCTTTTGATATTTTGATTTTCCTATCCACGGTTCGTTCTGCTGGAACGAATGCTGGTGTCTTTTGATATTTGAGATTTTCCCCTCCACGGTTCGTTCCGATGGAGCAAATCCTGGTGTGATTTTCCTATCCACGGTTCGTTCCGATGGAACGAATCCTGGTGTCTGTTGATATTTTGAATTTTCCCATCGACGATTCGTTCCGATGGAACGAATCCTGGTGTCTTTTACAATTGAATTTTCCTATCCACGGTTCGTTCTGATGGAACGAATCCTGGTGTCTTTTGATTTGTGATTTTCCTATCCACGGTTCATTCCGATGGAACGAATCCTGGTGTCTTTTGATAATTGAATTTTCCTATCCACGGTTTGGTCTGATGGAACAAATCCTGGTACATTTTCCCATCCACGGTTCGTTCCAATGGAACAAATCCTGGTGTCTTTTACAATTGAATTTTCCTATCCACGGTTTGTTCCGATGGAACGAATCCTGGTGTCTTTTGATATTTGAGATTTTCCCCTCCACAGTTCGTTCCGATGGAACGAATCCTGATGTCTGTTGATATTTTGAATTTTCCCATCCACGGTTCATTCTGATGGAACGAATCCTGGTGTCTTTTACAATTGAATTTTCACATCCACGGTTCGTTCCGATGGAACGAATCCTGATGTGATTTTCTTATCCACGGTATGTTCTGATGGAACAGATCTTGGTGTCCTTTTACTTTTGAAATTTCCCATCCACGATTTATTCTATTAGGATGAATCCTGGTGCTCCCTTTTCACCTTTGATTTACCTCTCTGTGGGCTGGTAGCCCGAACTACCTGGATGACTTCCGTGATCAGTCATTTCCCAGTCGGCAAGCACCGTGAGTCTTGTCTGACGCTTTTTCGACAAATGTGACAACCAGTCATGTCTCTTTGGAGCTGATTGGTCGTCAGCTTGTCATTTCTTAGTTTTTTGTGTTTGTTCCTCCGTTTGGCCTCGGCTGTGGCGACAGGACCACTGGTGCGGACCTCTGGTATGTTCTCTGGCTAGTGGCTGGTTGCCGGTGGATAACTCTTGCTTGTGGTTTTACATGGGGTGTCTTTGTCAACCCTGAGCATCGATCTCTGTTCTACTCGTCCTCCGACCTCGCTCAGGGAGGGGCATCTGTAGACACCCCAATTTTCTGATTTTGCAGGATGGAGATGTGGTGGCTGAGCTCTAACCCTAATTGGGCCCATTTAATTCATGGAAGCCCACTTGGGCTCATGAAGGCCCACATAGGCCCATTAAACCCAATCTAAGCCCATTTTGGCCCATTAGGCCTAATTAGGCCTTTTTTTTAACTCTTTAAAAGCTCATTCAACTTGTTTGGGCCCATTTGGTCCATTTGGACCCACCTAAACCCATTTGGGCCCATGGGGGCTCACAAGACCCACATAGGCCCATGAAGCCCACAAAGGCCCACAGTAGCTCATCCCACCTTCCTCTTCCTTTCCAACCCAATACCTTATTTTCTCCTCTTTATTTTCAAAGTTTTCAGTTCACTAATTTCTCACCAATGTCATCTAAGTCCTCTTCTCCTTCCAAGATAAAATGCAATCACTGAATCCATTTCTTCCCACAAATCAACCACTGAACCCACTCCTCCTTGTTGGTCTCATCAACCCAGCCTCTTCAGTCCACAGATCCAGCAACTCCCAGCAGCCAACCATTGGATGAGCCATCGCCGGAGGGGGCTAGGATCGCCGTTGGTTGCTGTCGACGATCAAGGAGGCAGTTGGGGAACATTAGTTACTGATTTGTTAGGTCTGTTAGAGAGGTGGTCGTGCAGTTAGTGGGTTAGTTAGCATTCTGTTAGGAAGTTAGTGATGGGTTACGGGTTTGAGTGTTGGGTTTTCGTCGCCTATAAAAGGAGGAGAGGTGGCAGAGAGCAGGAGGTTTTGTTTTTTTTTCAGAGAGACGGAGAGAATTCTGAGCGGAGAGCGAGAAGCAGAGGAGCAGAGAGCCAGTGTCGTTCCCAGAGCTCCGACGGCATGCCTCCAACCAGGTACACATCCCTGATCACTCTAATCATCTGAATTATAGATTTCTAGGCCCTCCTTCTCTTCCCGGAGCGTTTCCAAGGGATCCAGAGTGATTCCTTGGCTAACGGAGCTCCGCTGTGCCCCACCGTCGCCACACTCCGACGACAGAGGTGGGGGGGGGGGGGGGGGGGG
>JAMKQA010027955.1:0-15616 GCA_024699735.1 Posidonia australis
TGTTCATAAGGAAGTAGATTGAGAGTAGCATGATCATGATAAGACCACCTTCCACCCTTAGCACTGTCCACCAAAAGCCAATCGACCAGGCCAGATTCTTCATCAGTTACATTGTTGAGAAGGATTCCATTTTCTTCAGCATGTAGAACATATATTACACGATTTTGTTGTTGAACCACTGGAAGAGATGGAGCGGAGAACTGGAGGGCTGGTTGGGAGATGAAGGCTTTGATTTCTTGCTTTAGGTAGCCGAACCGCACTCCGCCGACCGCTGCAAGCCCCGCGCAGCCGCACCCCTGCAGTCCCGCACTCCGCCTGCCGTGCACAACCCCACTCGCAGCCGCACTCCGCCTGTCGTTGCAAGCCCCGCGCAGCTGCACCCCTGCAGTCCCGCAGTCCCGCACTCCGCCTACCGCAGCACCCCGCGCACAGCCTCCGTCGGATCCGCGCGTCCCCGCACAGCCGCTACCTACCGCGCGCGCCGCCGCGTCCTTGCCAGCAGCCTCCGCGTCTTTGATTTCTGCAGATAGCGGGATAGGGGCGGAGGGAGGTAGAATTTAGGGCACGGGAATAGTGTTAGTTATATATATATATATATATACTAATATACATATATATATATATATATTAGCGGGTCCACGGGTCTGGATTTTTCTAAACCCAGACCCGACCCAATAAGTGAGCGGGTCTAACGGGTCCGGGTCTACGGGTCCACGGGTCTGAAAATCAAGACCCAGACCCAGCAGGTCCAGACCCGACCCATTGCCGCCCCTAATCACAGCACCTGCACAGGTCTTTTGGTAGAAAGACAAATCAGTATCTCCGGAGGCTCGCACCACCAACCATGTCGTGATTCGTCGTGTACGTGATCTCACGAAAGCCATGTGCGAGGCTCGCATCATTTCCTAAAGTGCAAGGTAACGCCCAGGAAGGAGACGTTTTATATCCATTGAAGATGTACCAGGCTAAGTCCCATAAATTGGTTCTAGATCCTTAACCATTGGGTAATTTGTCATCTATTTCATAAATACCATTAGGAGTGCCTTGTAAGATGTCCGTGAGAGATGGATGACAGTAATGCCACCGTCTAGCATTGTCCAATCTTACAAGAACTCCATTGATGGGATGTCAAGTAATTTTTCCAGAAACACTGATACCTACAAGCTTGATATCCTACTACGACGAGCCAATAATGGCGTTCAACATGGGTGTGTAGCCTATCTTTGTGTTCAATAGCGAAGGACCAAGTTTAAGATGCTCGTTTGAGCTCCATGTTGCTGGGAGGCAACCCGAGAAAATGTTTCCATGTGTCTCTGATATCTTAGACACAAATGAGAGATTTCTGGAAGTGTAAAATGGACTAGGATGGACCGATCCTGCTCTTGAAAACCTAAGCCAGGCTGGCCTCAAGCTGGACCGAGCCAGTCCAGTTTCTTCATGAATCGGGCTTAGAAATAACAGAAGTTGTGCACAACTCGTCCCTTGGCCCATTTACTTTTTCAATGCATTGTTCTTTATTCTTGTACGTTGTTCTTGTTTCTTGGCAAAATCGAGCTGGGCCCTAGGCCCACCTAACCTGCACGTTGTTAATGGGACAAGTCAACCTGTGAGCTAGATGGGCCAGGCTCGAGCCCACAAGGGGTCAGGTCAAATCGCCCATGGGCCGCTCAACCTAGTTTACATCCCAACTTCTCAACACCCAAGACCTAACAATCCAGTGGTGTTGTGATTGGTGAGTGTGCTGGTGTTGTGATGGTTGTAACCGAAAACGAAAATTTGGACCACAGCAGTTGAAGTTAAGGTTAAGGGTCTCATGGCTCAGACAGCCAATGATTCTTGATTGGTCACCATACCAATGGTAATAGTAGCATATATTGTTTGTCGTGTATTTTTTATATTTGGGGTTCATGCAAACAGGTGCCACCATAAGGAACCTATTTGTATGATGTAGAGCTCTAGGAATAAAACAGGTTCCGTAGCTTTTGGCATGGACTCAAGCAGGTTTGATAATTGACCCAACGCAAGTTGCTTCTCGTGTCGATTATTATGGTCTAGAGCCAATGCCTATTGTTGCAACAAAGTTCCAATTCATATCACTCGTACATGCAAGGAGAGAGAGTTGGGATGGTAGCAAGTTTCGTCCATGGGAATTCCTTTTGTTGAATTAGGTCCTTACGAGTTTTAGTATATCACTTTGGAGTATTATTCTTCCACCACCGCCAAATTGTCAGCTTTGATAGAGGGATAGACTTCCCAGTATTAAAAGAAATGAAGGTCTTTCGGACATTGGAAGTTGTTATTCTCATCTTCCTTCATAATGTAAAAATAGACTTCCAAACTCTATGATCGTCTAGTAAGATTTTTAGTCAGATTTTGTAGTCCTTTTCTTCTCTTTTCTATTTCTTGTGCTTCACTGTATAAAATCGCATCCAGACCATAATAATCATAGACAACCCCACTATTAAGTTGAATTAGAATGGAGATGCTGGCGTAACAAGAAGATAGGTGCAAATTGTTAGATGTTACATCCGTAGCATCAAATGTGTTCATTAATTTCGTAGATAGAGAATGGGGAGGAAAGTATCAAGTGGAAATGTGAATTGGTAGGTGAGTTTTCTACATTGGTGTTGCATTTCTTTGTTTTTAGAATGTGTTGATCATCACTCCTCACTAGTCACTAATCTATGTTGAACTGATTTTGTTGTACAGCTACTAGTTACAGAAACAGGGCATTTGGTCGTTTTGCACTCTGCTAAGCAACATGTGGGGCATGCCTCAGATGAAAACTAACAAGAACTTAAGTAATTTGTTTGCTTTGTTAATAATATAATAAATAATACCAAGATTCATCTCATTAATGAGTGCAAATATGAATGATAGTGGGGAAAACATGATGATAGCAAGTTGCAACAATTCCCCAATAAATGAATGTTGCTAACTCCCTCTAATAAACAGGAGAGCAGCTAATTTCCAACAAGCAGCAAGGGGTGATTTTCTTTTCCTTTGCATGCTTGAAATATCACGTGATCAAACAATAAGATTGGCTAACAGCTTGAATTACCATGATATAATGATAAAAAATGAAAGAAAAAAATAGGAATAGCTATGGAGACAGCTGTCAGAAAGCATATCGATAGATGGCCTCAGCTACACCATCTTCATCATTGCTGGCTCCTATTACATCAGCTACAGATTTCGTTTTCTCCGAACCATTCTCAAGGGCGATACCTAATGATGCCAACTCAAGCATCTCAATATCATTTTCCCCATCACCTACAGCCATGATCTGTGTAAGAGATAATTTCCTTAGTCCAACAAAGAGAATGGATGATGTTGAACATAATGTTCTAAAAAATTACTAGCATCTGATTTAACTTATTTAATGTCAAACAGGCAATGACAAGGTAAAATTAATGTCATAAACCAAAACAACTTCGAAACTAATGAACAAAAAGAAGGAAAATTGCCAATCAAGTCTCAATTATTGTCTTTAAAAGAATCACTATTTTCAAAGAATGCATGACATGTTTTCACTTAAGGGTCAGACTTGCCCGTCACAAAGAAAGAGCATTAAAATCACCAGCAAGTTATGCTCTGATGCCAAATTGTGATATAAGTTAAGGGATTCAAATATCCATGTAGAGAATTAAATATTATAACAATACGTCTGTGTTACAGGATTGAGAATAATGACAAATATTAACATATAAGCAAGATTTGATAAAACCTGTGCTTTTGAAACATTTATACAGAAACACAGGCAACAAAGACGTTTCCTATCGTCGGGGAAATAGTAGAACTTGAACAGTCTCTAAAAAAGTAAGGAAGTTCCAAAAGAGAAAATAATAAATACCACCTTTGATGTGATACCAAGAACATCTGGCAACAATTTTACACTTATTTAAAGCTTTACAGCAACATCCTAGAAACTTGACTGTATTTGTAAAAGATAAAATGGCAAAGAAAATAATAGGTACCTCCTTTGATGTGATATCAAGATGATCCAGCAACAATTTTACACCACTGCCTTTTGAAGTTCCATGTGGGATGATTTCAAGCATATCAGCCTGTGCTTGAGTGATAGTGGCTCGACCTTTCATTGCTTCTGACCAATATGGCCGCAATGTAGTGGAAATTCCCTCAGGAGTATCCCAGAAAAGTAGTTTCTGCATGTTCAAAGAAGGGGCAAACCCCTTTTGAGTTAAAAAAAAGGATGGACAATTTAAAAGTGTGGTGTTGAAAATGATACTGCTACTACTGCGAACTAGATTCTAACCTAGTGTCATGGGGGCATGCAGCACACTCATTTTTGGGCAACAAAGATTAACTGAATAGAATGTTGAACTAAAACGTAAATTGGCCAATTCTATGGTAATGAATACCAGGGACGTAAAGATGCAATACACCATAAGCTAAATGTATGATTCATATGAAAGCTACATACCTGCATATCAGCAGCTGCTACAAGGTGATCAACAGAAGGCATTACTTCGGCCTATTGAAAAAAAATACATATGTTAAATACATCATGCCATAAATCAATTAGCATGAGGAAAGCTTTCCAAAAATAGATGTCTATAAACACCAAATGGGTAGATAAATTACTACCTTCGGCTCATGATATATTGTATGCAGTGACTCGACCAAAGGGTGATTAAATAATGTCAAACATCGATCCTGGCAAAATGCTACAAGAGGAATCTCATGTTCCAAAGAATATAGAAATGCCTGCAAAGTGCAATCCTAGAATCAAACAAAGACCATCAAGAGCATTTATATGTAAAACACCACATGTATGATCGATGTATTGAACCATGACATAGATAGGTGATTTACTTCAACTAGCCTTTTGTGACACCCACATATTACATGAAAAACGAAAGAGAGGAAAAAATGGTCACTTTGCAACAAAAATGAATGAATGCTTTATGCTTTTCTGAATAATGCATAAAACGGCATAAAGAAACCTCTATGTCAGTCTACAAATCCAATTAGAAACAATTAATATGCAATCAAATAATAGGATTTTTATCCATTGCAGGTGACCACACAAGCGGTCCCCGCACAACAGCTCCCTCAAATAATAATCCAAGATCAGACACTGAAGGAGATTACTAGTTTAAAAGGATTGCCTATTTAAGTACTGATTTATCTCGGCTAGATGTGGATCGATGATTATTAAACCAGAGATCTAGTGTATGATTTGCCTTGCATTTTGAAAATTTTAGATAGAAAACTATAAATTAAAAAAAAGGATTAAATTCTATAGGACACTATTTGAAACTGCATTTCAAAAACTTTAGAAAGAAAACTGTAAATTTTCAAAGAAAAATGTTTCCAAGAAAACTCTGTTGCATGAGATGACCCCAAAAGCTTTTGTCCACACTCTCATCATGAGATTGCCCGAAAAAGATGATACATGTACAAGACTGCCTGAAGAACAATCTGTAATAGTAGATGCATGAAATGCCATACACATTGAAATTAAATAACAAAAAAGGAAAAAAAAACACATACCTCACGACAAACATCCTGGTCCAAATTTCTTCTAAAGACCTCACAACCTTGTCTTCCATACACAAGCAAACCCTGGTGTCCAACAAACAAACAAGATCGAATGAAATACATAAAACTCAAAGATAATAAAAATGAATGCAATTCAATTTCTTTGTACCAGTGTATACTTGGAGCTTATGTGGGTAAATAGAAACAAAAAAAACAAATACTTGGCATCTCTAAACATATATAGATAAATAATTATGTTTGCAAAAATGCAAATTCAATAATGTGGTGTACTGCTATAAACCTCAATAATAAGATTGAAAAAATCAAAAGCAATCTCCATCATGACTTCCTCGACTGTTGAGTGAATGAGTCAATACCTCTCATCCAACATTCTTGATTAGTTCATAATGCATACATATTTTATTCTCATATTTATCTGTTTTGTACATAAATAATGCTACTCGATGTGTTTTATGCAAATTGTACAAGAACCTAGGAAAAACAGGAGAAAAAGAATAATTGTACCAGAAAAAAAGATATTTGCATGAATAATTCTAAAACTACGTCAGGAGGATAAAAAGATATTTTCCACATCTCAAAATACTGGGAAAAATATTAACCAACAAATCAACCAAGTCAACGACGACTCAGAATAATCTGGACGCCTCTCAAGCGTCTAGATGAGGATTCAGCGCCTCCCATGCGCCAACACAGAGGAGATTTGACTTAGTCTTTGGTGGATATAACAGTTAGTTAAAAATATCTTGTACTCAAAATTTAAAATCATATTTTGTATTCAGTTTTATCTCCGACGTAAGTAAATCCTTGTAAGTCTATAAAGGACCTTTTGTGTAGATCTATGGAGATCTCATCTAGGTTTTAGATTCTTTTCTCTGCTTGTATTTTGAAGAGATCTAGAAGATCATCAATGTAATCACAGGTTCCTTTCAATAAAAAGTCATTTTTTATTTAATTATGTCTTCTATTTCTCCTTCTTCTTCTTTTATTTTGATGTTTTATGATGTTATGCTTGGCTAATTATCTAGATCTAAGGTAGAGATGAAATTTATTTAGATTGAGATGTGTAATCATGTTTTCTTCTCTTTCTCTTTGTTGGCTGTATATTATATAAATCACTCATAGAATCGATAAACTTTGATAGACTAAGAAGTTCATCTTTTTAATCTATGTTTAGGAAAGATTTAATTAGAGGTTGTGTATATAATCTTGATTTCATCATATATTATCTGATTTAACTTGGTTTGTGTGTTTTTACTCCTAATCTTGATATTCTATGATGCATATTTTAGCATATAGTTTATGCTTGTGTGAATAAAAAACATTAGATCAAGTTATTTAGATCAATAGAGAAGAAAAGAATAAACATGATCATACATTCTCAATTCTATAAAAATGGATTCAAAATTTTAAGTTTTAATTAATCTGTTTGTTTCTTGATCTTTTAGATTTAGTTTTAAACATTATCCCTCTCACATTTCTTCTTAATAATTGACAATAAATCTTTGATTTTAAAACACTTTTCTCTAAGGAATCGACCCGTATTTGTCGATGTACTACATTAAACACCATGCACTTGCGATAATTAAAACGAACACATCACTTCTAAACAGTGAATATTAACTTAACAATTTGAAGTCCTTAATAACATACAAGAAAAGTCACAATGCCAGCACTTGGTGCTCATTTCAAATCCAGTGTAAAACAACTTGAGGATGCCAACAAACTTGTTCTTATTTAAGATCCCTATAGAGAGATCAACTCAGATAAAGCACATTTCTATCATCCTATGATATTGTCAATATATATATTATACACCTGATCATTTTTACTACTAGGATCACACTTATCTTGTGATCTCTAGATTTCAAACAGAAAAGGACCAACAACAATGTAGACTCCAAACAAGAAAATGAAGGATAATGTAAAGCTTAAAATCTCAATATCTCATTAAGGACAAAGTGTGGATGTTAGAGATCACATATCAAATTTGGGAATAGACTTTGATCCATGGATCAATGGTTTCAAGATTTTTTTTTTTTTTTGGAAATGACTAAAAAGGTGACAAGATCATTCAAGGTGAATTACTTGGAATGAGCAATATGATGACATAAGTTCTTCTCTGTCCAGTTTCTATCGAGAGCAAGTGAGAGAAAGGGATTGCAGAACTTGGTTTTAAACTTCCCAAACAGTAAGAACATGATTTCAGCAGTTCTCCAGCGCCATTGGGAGGTCTCTGCCACTGAGAGAGTTTCCCCTATGTTTATCAAGCCTTTCTCACCCAGATATCTTGTTTGACCCATTTCCATTACATGGATGTCCATCTTCATTTCTCTAGTATATGTAGTGGTAAAATACTAAAATCCACTAAGATCTGAAAAAAGGAGCTAGACAGCCATGAATAGTACTTAGACATTTTCTGAACAAAAACTGAAAGGTGCACGGAAGGATGGCTAGGAATGTGTGGGAAATGGTAACAAGTCCGAGTCTTGGGGACAATAAAAAATACACATCTTCAACTCTTTAAGCGAGAACCAAGAACCACAGAGACTATGCATGGTGGACTCACTATTAGGCAAGCAACAACCTCTATAATCTACTTTGCCAAACAGGTTACAGCTTTCTATTAGATTAATAGTCCGCATTCATACAGCTAAACAAGTTGTAACTTTCCACTAGACTGATATCATACTACTACTATATTCCCATTGGTTAAGCTTGAGATTGTCTCCTGATATTCCTGTTATATATAAAAGTAAATGCCCTGTTTGTAGACTAGCTTTTTAAAATTATTAAGATTCTGAATAACCTTAGAAATTATATGATACTCATTTATATCATCAAAGGACGATAGGAAAACAACAAAAGGATGAAAACAGAGCGATAACTTCAAAGACATCTTCAGTAAATCAAAACCATTAAACAATATATTTGTCAGACATTGAATAATAAATCATTATTAGCATGGATTATCCTTTATGGTTACTGCTAAGAGATAGTCCCATGAAGTGAATAAAACAACTGATCAAAAAATTATGATAAAGTGTATAAAACGAAAATATGGATATCAATCGACAATGTAAAATAGAAACACTTAGGCAAGGAGATCCAGAACAATTGAACCATACATAGCACACACCTGTAAAAACACACCCAATGAATTCTCAGAAACAATACCATCTTTTCCCGCCAAACCAACAACCTTTAATGCATTTATAGCTGCTGGGCGGGCCTGTTTCCAATCAGAAGTTTAATATTTCTAAATATATGAGAAGCAATACTTCCAAATTAGAAAATAAAACCAAATCAAGGAATTCATAGGATATAAATATTCTTGAATGCAATAACAAGACACCAAAGTGAACCTAGAGTTTGTCTACAACTCTTTAAGCAAAATTATATAATCAAGAGTTCAAAAGAAACATGAAGGCCACCTTTCCAGTTGCAACAACTATCTTTACTCCTCTTGAGACAGCTTCTCTTAGAGCTTCCGCAGTTCTCAGTGTAACTTGGCTTTTACTGTTCAAAAGTGTGCCTTATTGACAGATAGAGTTACTAGCAACACTGGTGACAAACAAATAAATAAATAAATGACTTCCTTAATGGCATCAATTCTCACCATCCATATCACAGAAAATATATTGAAATTTTGGCTTATAGAATCGTAGATTGCCTTCTTTCATTGAATATTTTATAGCTGCACCTGAGAAACACTCAAACTGGAAAGCTTTTTATGAAATCTTACGCTCAAATTCATAGATTAAAAAAATTGAAAGTTTAGGGAGAACAAAAACAAAATATATATCTCAACAACACTTCATAAAAATTTACCATTTGAGTTTTCTTCCTTAGTGGTTCCATTGGTCACAGAATCATTGGCACTCTTAATTAGACCCTTTCCTTTCCATCCTAGACTGTTTAAAATAAGCTCTTCCTCCTTTTCCATTTCTTCTTCAGCCTTTCCGCTCAGCTCATGATCAAAACCCAAAAGATGCAGTAAACCATGAACCTGGAAAAGAGACATTAGTCACACTTCAAAATTGAACTGCTAATATTTGTCCTTTGGTAATGATAGATAAATCTTATTTGTCTATATCTTACATGAAATGGTTACACAGTGGTAAAAAAGAAACATTTTTAAGGAAGGTAAAAGGCAATGGCAAGTGGATATGTTTAGAGTTTCAAAGATCTGCTATCATTAATGGATTGCTTGAATGCTACGATGGCCAATTAATGTATTAACTATTAAATAAACAGTATGACATAATTATTTGCAAATGTTATCCAATACAATGAAAACTGATCTACCTGGGAGTCTGGGACAATAAATACTACTGTTTAATAATTGAAGTGGTAAAGGCAGCAAATACTTGACAATTTTTAAAAAATCCATGCAATTCCACCTGTTCTTAGGATCCGTTTGGAAACACAACTCCAAGTAGCTAGCTTCTAAGAAATACCCAAAATCCAACTTCCAGAGAAAGATACCAAAAGCCAGATTCTAGATACATACATCCAAAAGTTAGTATAGCAAATATAAGGAGATTGCTGTTTATGAATTTTGAGATTGTCAATAGACAATCTTAACCCTGTTTCAATTAAATGAGCATTACTATTCGACCATTTGTGTGAAGATCAATTTTATGTACTATTGGATCATTTGTTATATACTATTAGATTGTGGGAATCTAATGTTCAGTTAACGGCGGAGTCAAGAATTTTTCACACTAGGGGTCATAAAAAATAAATTATCAAAGTAGTTGCTAACTTTAAAAACCACCAACATATCTTTTTTTTAACTATTTCAAAAAAGAACTCCAACAAAATGGAAAAAATTACAATTATCTTCGACAATGATCAAGAAAGTTAAATTTATATGAGAAACAGACTATGGACTATGGTGGAGATCATACATGATACATCCATTGCATAAAAAAACAGTATATATAGCTAAAATTAAGAAATCAAGATCATTGAAACAAAGAGAGATTGCATGTCATATTGAGATATCTCATTGAATCCAATGCCAACAACATCTTCTATGTGTGGCTATGTGGTTGTCTAACCAGTGATGGAGTGTTATTCTTGTAAGTTTGTAATTTGTAAAGGAAGAAAGTCATCTCACTAGCCAAAAAAATACCTCATGTTTCCTCAAATTGTGTAAGGGGGATCGATCGTGGAGGGGGATCAACCAGACCGTCAGGGGAGGGGGATTGACTGTGGAGCTGCAGTGGAGGCTCGTTAGAGTGTGGAGGTAGGGGCAGATCTGGGTGGGGCGAGCACAGGCCAAACCACCAAAGGAGTAGAGGACTGTCGGAACTTAGAAGTAGGAAGACTGGAGGAACCGAGGAGGTCTGAGGAGGAGTCGAACGGGACCGTCAGGGGAGGGGGATTGACCGTGGAGCTGATGTCGAGGCTCGTTAGAGCCCGGAAGTAGGGGCAGATCTGGGTGGGACGAGCACAGGCCAAACCACCAAAGGAGTGGAGGACTGTTGGAACTTAGAAGTAGGAAGACTGAAGGAACCGAGGAGGTCTGAGGAGGAGTCGAGGAGATGCACTCTGCCAAGACCGCCACTGATGTTGTCACCCATCGCCACTCTTGATTTTAGGTTAGGGATTAGGGCCGTCGCTTGAGAGAGGAGAGGAAGAGAGCCAAAGCTGTGTGGGAGGACCAAGAGGGAAAAAATGAATAAAGGAAATTTTATAAGGGTTGTTTGCAAAACATTATACCTAGTATAATGTATTTTTTCTAAAGTCCAATAGGGACAAAGCCCCCACTAGGCCGCACCAAGATCCGCCCCTGTGTTCAGTTCTAGTAGAGAGGATCAATATTTTGCTTGTGTCTAATAGTTTTTGCCTCTTTGTTTAGCTTATGATCAAGTGAAGCAATGATAATAGCGCAGATACATGATAAAGAGCAATACTGCAGTTACCTGCCCGTTTTATTTCAAATGTGATGAAGAATAATACTGCAGATACATTTCTTACACAACTTGGGAATTTGGGTTTGAATGTCGTACTGAAAGGATTATTTTGATATAAAAATATATGAATCAATCGACACCTACCACAAGAATCCGTATCTCGTCAAGAAGCGTATGGCCTCTCTCCTGAGCCTGTCTAGCAGCTGTCTCAACAGAAATGACAATGTCACCCATAACTAGCTGTTGGTCCAGACAAAAGATGCATGTCAAAATGAGAAGAGATTCTTATCAATTGATGCTATAAAAAAGAATGTTCTATATGTGTCAAGCATCTCTTACAAAGGGAAGATTTAGTTCAGGTATATGTTGAGACATAGAGAGAACATCGGTTGCATGATCCTCATCCCTCCACTCTTTATTAAGCTTTCTAATAAATTCATCATTGCAGAGCAGTAGAGATAACTCAACCCTTTCAAATTTACCAATGTTATCTATAGATGTGTCTCTTGTTTTGTAGTCTGAATCACTGAGACCGTCAAATGCAATCTTCATTGCCATGGGGACATTCAACCGAAGCATTTCTGCAATGTTCTGCACCAAAAATATAAATTCAGATATCACGGTACAAACAACTCACCGGAAGAGGTAATGTCTACTTTGCCGAGGAACAAAATATTAAGTACCCTCTGCATATCAGGGTACAAACAACTCACTGGCAAAGGGTCGTTGGACATGTCTTCTTTGTCAAGGGTATAGCTTACTCAGAAAAAAAAAATGCAATCAAACATCAAAAATGAAGATCATACTTCAGCTACTTTTATGTTGCTATTTTTTTTGTTTCACCTATCAAATACTCTGAATCCAAAGCGACTACTCTGAACCACCAATTGAATATAGCTCAAACATACCATAAGAATCACACAATTGAAAACAAAAGAAACCTTTTGTGAGTCCAAAAACCAACACAAACCAGTTCCTGCACCGCAACCAAGCAAATGGTAACACTAAATGCACCAAAGATCACAACTTTAACCAGAAAACCCCAATCTTTGGCAATTACCAGTATTTCAGGATCATCGGGCAACTCCTCCTCGATCCCGATATCGACATTAATCTCGAGCTGCTTCTCCTTGGGAGCCTGCCGCTGCTTCTGCTTCTTCCCCCACCTCACCTTCCGGAATCCCCTCTGCTGCGCGGCGAAAACACCACCCGTCGCCCTCCCATATTCCCCCCTCGACGTCCTCGTAAGCGCATGGAACCCTCGGACCCCTCTCCTCTGCACGAAATCCCCAGGGAAGGTCAAAAGGAGTGCATGGGCGAAGGAGATGGGGGGCGCAAAGGGCGGGAGGCGGGGGAACGGCGATCTGGCAGCGAGGGGCAGGGCTCGGGTGATCAACTTCGCCATTGGGAAAAGGAGGAAGGAAGAGGAAGAGGAGGAGGAGAAATGGGGGCCGAGGAGAAGAAGAAGAAGAAGGAGATGCTGAGGCGGGGAACGAGTGGAACTCCGATTTTTAGAACAGAAAATGGTTTGTGTAGGTGACAATAGTAAAATTTTCCTGATTCTATTTGTTTTAGTTTTTTATTTTTTAAAATAAAATTTAATTATATAATTAATTAATCTATAATATAATCTTAAGGTTTTATTTTAAATTATATTAACTATTAATTTTTAATCTAAAATTTAACGATTAGAATTTAACAAAATATGTTGAATGTTAACAACTTTAAATCAAAAATCAATAGTTGTTTAATTTAAATAAAAATTTCACTATGTATTTATATTTACGATTATTTTTTCTTTTTTATGTTTTTATGAAAAATAAAAAATTGTCACCTACGTAAAAAATGTCCCTTTTTAAAATAAGTTGCTTAGATACATCGTTTAGATTACGGATTTTAAGTACCAAGTATTTAGATGGTAAATATGTAAGACAGTGTTGTACGTCTCTTTTTTCCTGAAACGGCAATTCATCGTTAATAATAAAATTTAAATCTTGACAGAGATTATGAAACTATATTGTTTTGTCTAACTCAGCTACTTGAGTAAAGTCATGCAAATGTCCCACCTCATGATATCACCACCACCTCAAGATAAGATATAAGAAGAAAATATCAACCCCCTTCCCATTGCACTTCTCAGCTCCTCCAGTCTCACCCATGGCCACGCTCTCCACAACCCCAGCAAACCTCACCTTGCACTTCCCCACCACCGCCTCCCCATCCCCTCCTCACCACCACCACCACCATTCCTTCCTACCCATCAAGCGCAAAACCCATCTCCTCCTCCGGCCCATCTCCTTCTCCCGCCTCCCCTCCCCGCCACCCCCGCCCTCCGGCGAGGTCTACCAGCCATTCCGACCACCACCTTCCCCTCTCCCCGATCACTACCGGTCCCTCTCCGCCACCGACAGGCTCGACATCCTCCGCAACCGGATGGGGCTGTGGTACGAGTACGCCCCTCTCATCAAGTCGCTGTCTCATGAAGGGTTAACCCCGCCGTCGATCGAGGAGGCCACTGGGATCTCCGGGGTCGAGCAGAACCGCCTTGCAGTTGCTGCTCAGGTGAGGTGTCCTTTCTCTTCCTACCTTGGGCTTTTGGGTTGGAGTCGGTTTCAGTTTTGGCTTCTTTGGATATCGATTGTTGAGTTAGTTTGGTTGTTTGTTGTAAAATCAGTCAAGAATGGAGTTGAAATGAGAGGTGAAGTGAAGAAGTGTTTATTTGGGTATGGGTTTTAAATGTATTAGTTGATGGTGTAAGTAGGTTGAGATTCTAGTGGGAAGCTATTATGAAATTGGGATGGAAATCAATGAGTAGGCTGGGATTCTAGTGATAATGTAATGCAATGTGCAATTGGGACTGAAAATCAACAAGTAGGTTGAGACTTGAGATCGTGATGGAATCCTAGTGTGGAATTGGGATTGAAATCAGTCAGTAGGTTGATATTCTGGTTGGACATTGCAATTGGGATTGACATCAACAAGTAGTTTTAGATAGTAGCAGAAACCAAATGTGGCATTTGGATGAAGTCAGTAGGTAGGTTGAGGTTCCAGTGAAAACTTGATTTGGAATTGGGACTGACAAAATGGAACATCACTGCCTTCTATCCAATTGCAGCTCCATGTAGCTTACGAGAAGCATGATTTAGATTTGAATGCTTGGAACTTACATTTGGAGTACCAAGTGAAGTATGCTTCTTTGGTTTTCAGGTTCGTGACTCTCTTGTATCCGCCAAAGTTGAACCAGAAATCCTTGCTTGCTTCGATTCGGGTGGTGCCGAACTCCTCTACGAGATCCGCCTCCTCTCCGTTACCCTTCGCGCGGCCTCCGCTCGTCACATCGTGGAGCAACGACTTGATGCAAAGTCATCTCAGCAACTTGCACGTGCCATCAAAGACTTCCCTCGTCGGAGGGGAGATAGAGGGTGGGAATTCTTCTCGGAATCGTCCCCGGCTGATTGCCTTGCATACTCCTACTTTCGGCTCGGTATGGAGGCAATATCACCTGCGGAGAGAATAGCAGCGCTTGATCGGGCCTTGCAGTCGGCGGAAACCGACAAGGCAAAAGAAAGAATTGTGAAGGAATTGGAGCGCAAAGGGGTTAAGGAAGAGGAAGATCAGGAGGAGGTGAGAAAGGTGGTGGTTCCGGTCGTGCGGCTGAGGTACGGCGAGGTGGCTGAGGCGACGACGGTAGCAATGCTACCAGTGTGTTCGGCAAGTGATGGGGAGCAAGGAGTGCTGGCAGCACCTCAATGTAGAACGGAAGGCGAGTTCGGGGTTGTGGTGTCGGAGGCCGGGTGGAATAGATGGGTGGTGCTGCCAGGGTGGGAGGTTGTAAAGGGTGTTGTTGACAGAGTCGCAGTGGAATTCGCGGACCCAAGCGTTTTACCATGGAAGGCAAACCGATGGGAGAAGGGCGAGACGGTGATGGTGGTTGCGGATAGGGGGAGGAAGGAGGTTGCAGAGGAGTACGGGTTCTATTTGGTTGGTGGTAGTGGCGAGTTGAAGGTGGAGAGAGGGAGGAAATTACAGCAGTCTGGGGTGGAGGTGGTGCTCGGAACGGTGGTCCTGTTGGCCCGGCCGCCAAGAGACGATGAGGATTATCAGCTGCAAGACGAGGATTGGGAGTAAAAGACTGAAAATTCGGAGGTGGGATTTCCTCCAATGCTAGT
>JAMKQA010027956.1:0-13662 GCA_024699735.1 Posidonia australis
AACATGATGAGAAATCAAGAAACAAGTATAAATCAAGATGATATTGCTATGGCAAATGTATTCTTTGATGAAATAAACAAGAAACTCATGTAGTCTTCTATTTTTGTTATCGCTCTATTAATGTTTTTCAAAGAAATAAATTCCAAACATCTAAATATCCATAGATCGTGATAAAATAAAAAACATACTTTCATTTTAATTCCATGGGAGTCACAAAATAAATGGTTTGAGAAGCTGATTGTTCAAATTCCTTCAACTGGAATCCTAGAAATGGAGTAGTCATGCAAAAGTACGAAAAAAACATAAAAGACTATATAAGTAGATTATTTGTTGTAGAAGGGAAAAGCATGAAAAACACATAGAAAATTATTCAATACAAAAGAAGATTATTCAATATTTATTTCCAATTTTTCAATACATCCAATGGTCCCACAATCCTACAAGATGAATTGTATCAACACTAGTAGCCTCTTTTACTTCTTAAGAAATGGTTGATGCTAATCTTATCACTCAATGGAGGGACTTCATGAAATTACAAGCACGAACCGGAGCCTTCGTGACTGTAAATTTTTCTGTAAACGGTTATTAATATATAGTACACTCAAACACTTAGTTTTGAGAAACTACTACCAAGTAATACAATATATATGATGTCCGTGGAAGTCAAACTTCTAAATTCTTGTACAACCATAAAGAGACTTCACCACTAGACTAAGTGACTACACACATTACTGTAAATTGAATTGAATGAAGTTATGATACACTTAATTAAGTTGGTGAAAGGTAAGCTGACAAGAGGTGACTGCATGCATACCTATGACTTCATCAACAGAAAATTGCAGCCAATGAGCTAGATAATAGATATGGTTGGTTTATTGGAAAAGTAGTCTTCCACCAGCATCTCGTGCTTTATTGCATTAACTATGGTCGTTCTGCTGCCTTAACTTATTGATAAATATCCAAGATAGATATTCAGCTACTTTCTTCACATGAATTCTTGATGAATAGCATAAAGTAACAAACATTTTCATTGTGCAGGAATGGATTCCAGAAGTTGGATAAGATTAAAGAGATCCCACTAGACAATCGAAACAGTTGGAGGAGCTTACTGGGAAAATGAGGGAATGTAAACGGTATGTTAAACCAATCTTTTGTTCAATATACTTTATAGGCCTTAAGCAAGTTGAATTGCATCACACCTATTTTCTGTTCACACACAAGGAAAATACAAAAATTGATTAAATACACTCACAATCTAATTTCTCCGACAAGGATATGTGTTGACTGTCAATTGTCCCTTCTTTTTGCAGATTGATAAAAGAATTTGACATGTCTATGAAGATAGAGAAAAAATTGGATAGTTTAAGAAGTAATTTTTTATGGAATACCAATTCTTCTACAAAAAAAGGAATACACCTTATCAGATGGTCCAATATCTATAGGAGCAAAAAAGAAAATGGTTGGGGGATCAAAAATCTTAGAAGCTTTGGTGCAGCTCTCAAAACTAAACTAAGTTGGCAATTTTGTTCAAGTAATAGCACTCCAATTTGGAAATCTCTCATTCAGGCTAAATATTTATACAATGGTCCTGGAGCTATTTTGAATAACTTCTCATCCACCTGTTCTCCCTTATGGAGACATATTAAAAAAGGATTCAATTTTTTCACTTGCTTCTCTAAGGTTACAGTGGGTAATGGTTCTAATATTATTTTTTGGAGAGAATCATGGTACAATGACACTCCTCTGTGTTTATTGTTCCCTGAATTATATAGTATTGCTAGATTTAAAAAGGCATCAATCAAAAGAACTATGCAGTTGTTTAATAGGGATTTCAACAGATTGTTTCATGCATTCCACTGTGATACCTGCAATTCTAACTTGCTTCAATTACAGTTGGAAGGTTTCATTACTATTGTGCAGTCTTTATCTTTGAACTCTAGTGAGGATGAATTTCACTGGACTCCCACTAATACCTTCACAGTGAAAGCTGCCTATAATCTTATAAATGATGGAGGATTGCGCAATGTCTTTTTCAAAAGTATTTGGAGAAGTTACTCCCCCCTAAAGGTTAAGTTATTTGCATGGTTAGCCATTCAAAATAGGAACTTAACAAAAGAAAACTTATTGAAAAGAGCATGGACTGAGTCTCCATTATGTATTTTTTGTTCTGTTAGCATTGAAAGTAATACACATTTGTTTCTTCACTGTTCTTCTGCTAGGGAAATTTGGAGGTTCTTCTTGAACTCCCAACTACACCCTGGCTTTTTATCGGTTGCAGATTTATTCCTCTCCACCCCTGATCTTAAGTATTACTTGTCTTTTACTGGGTGGACTTTGTTACTCCAGATCATTCTCTGGTTGATTTGGAGAGAGCGAAATTGTAGGATCTTTCGTAATATTACTAAGTCAGCTTTTGGGATTATTACTGATATTATGTGTTTGATGCAATTGTGGGTGGTAAATCTTGTACCAGGTTTCGAGAAAGAAGAAATGTTGCAGTTTGTAACTACAATGACACCACAGTCTGAGGAATCTCTTGCTGCACCACCTTCTATTCCTTCCTCCCATGCACCAACAGGAGAGGCAGCCCAGGATGATATGAATGAATGAAGTTGGCCCATATAGAAAAATACATTTTTTGATACAATACTTCTTTGTCCCATTTTTGATAAATATTCTGAACAATATGGTGTCTTATATGGAACAATATGATTTTTTGGGGACTGTATAGCCTAAGGTTCTGTAATATTATTGAACTTTATATTTCTTATCTGACATTGATGTCGAAGAAATAATATCTATCTCAACCGTTAACAAAAAAAAAAGAAAAAAGAATTTGACCGTGTGTTAAGAAGAGGAGGGCTAAAATCCTCCATGTCAATAGACAGCTCAATGACAAAAAGCAGTCCATGGTTGGTCGTCCTATAATTATTTCTTAATTGTTTGAAATCTTAAACGTGGTTGGCACATGTTCTTTGGCAATGTGGTCAAATTTCCTTACTGTGCGGTAACTTAGCATACTGTATGAATGCAGATTAAAGAGTTGAATTCATATGTGGCACTACGAAAAACGTAGGTCTCTCTATTAAATGCCAGGTTACATTAAGCCTTCTATTTAATGGAGGCGTTGGGATTATGTCAAATAACGTGTGTTTGCTATGGTGGTATAATTTACTCAGTCCGACGTCCATCATTGACCAATCTGTGTCCTTGAACATCCCTTTTAAAGATGGTGTCGCAAACATATACATAATAAGGTAGCGAAGAGTGACTAATTGGTGGTAGGATATTTAGAATAAATGTTAAACTTGATGTGGAAAATAAGAAGATAATTCCTTGGGAGTCGTTCAAAAAGGAAAACTTTACTCCATGTAGATAAAAAGAGAGAATTGTCTAGAAGAAGAATGTTTTTGAGTTTGTTGCCTATTGAGGTCATGCATAGTTGTTATCCTAAATTTATCATCCATTCTGACTCTAAAATCCTAAAATAGTACAAGTTGCTAATTGGCTGTACTACTCCTAATTAATATTAATGCACTAAGTTGACCACATTACTTAGTGCTTGTCAATTAAAGAATTCAAGGAAGTTCTACTTTATTCAATTTTTAATATGGCAATATGTGAGAAAAGGGAACTATGAACTACGACATATTATTCTCCACCTACAACAAGGCAAGCAACAACGAGATAAGCATCCACACATGATACTTAATATGCTACTTTTACCGAACTAAGACATGTTTCTTGTATAGATAATGGCCACAAAAACAAAAAAGTGCATGATATTTATAAGGATAGGGAATCTACCATTTTCATTTGATATTAACATTATTATGTTGTGGCATTAAATTATATATTCCATAATTTCATACACTTTATTGGTATGCATCTTATTAGCATGTTTCTTGTTTTGTTATCATCTATTATCAATATCAACACATGTATGGTGAATACTGCATATTAAAATAACTTAACTTGTCTCATACGCTTGATCCATTTATGCAATATCTTTGCATCGACACTTGACCCGATATATGAGCGATATCTCTGAGCACTAGGACACACCCTGCACATCATGCATCCTTATTTAGCATAAGACACCAAGCATGACATGGCATATCGCCCTCAGGCATACAGTAAAGGCTAAAAAACCGACATTTCATAAGCAAATGAGAAACCTATAGAAGACTGATTTATCGGGCGCACGAGGGTACCTAATACCTTCCTCGTGCGCAACAGGGATCCTTACCCATTTTCTGGTTTGAGACCTTCTTTTCCATTTGGCTTGTTTGTATGATTTGAGTGTTTTATATGGTTTTCCTCGTCTTCCCTTTTAATAGACTAGGTGGCAACTCCTACATTTGCATTTTTATTTTATTTTATTTTTTTTACCATGACTTTGCCGATCCTCGTGTATTTTGGCCTTTCACGTCAAGTCATCGAGGCTGTCGCCGGCATGGTTACAACAACTGGCGACTCCGCTAGAGATGACCAGATCCCGGCTTTGTTTTGGTTTCTCCTTTGCTTCGGCTTTACTCCTTGCTTGCTTTTTCCATGCCTTGTGTTGGTTATCCTTTTAAGTGGTGTCTTTTTGCATGCATGCCTTTGTAATGTTGTTCTTTCCTTTTACACACTTTTGCTATGCTATCACTATTGCACATGTTTTGCACCTACTCTTGCATGATAATTCATGGCTAAATTGTATGTTTATTTCTCTTCTTGTATATGCCATGCCTAGGAGATTAGAGACGTGTTTGCTCTCCTCTTTTGGTTAATAAAAAAACATAAAAACCAAAACCAATAAATCAGGCAAACTAGTGACAAATTGCAAATTTTCCCCACAGTTTAATAAGTTTGCAAGTAAAAAACTCAAAGCATACTTTGCATACATCATATAGGGCATGCATCTTCTCCTCTCCTAGGAAAATCGAAAGCCTGCCTGCATAAGACATGTCCAGTCCTTCTCCTGTGTTACTACCCTAGAAACTTAGGAGGTGAGGAAGAGATTTCAGTAGAATGGACGGAATGTGCAAATCCCCACGGCACCTATATCTCCAGAGGGAGTAAAAAATGATAGGCCTAGTGAGAGTGCGAGCAAAAAAAAAGAAGCAACATAGTCTTTGGAGCATAAAAGAAATAAGAAGATAGAAGTGGCAGACAGAAGTCGGCTCCACTGAGAGAGGCATGTAGGACAACCCCATCCCTATCACATAACTTGGAGAGGAGTTGAAGCATACACCTACCAAGACCCCAGGTTCAAAGGGACTAGCCACCCCTTTATATCAAGAAGAAAGAGCAGCCACCCCTCAGCCTAGGTGTTTATTCCCTCCAAGCCGGGATAGGGTAAATCAACATGCCTTTGAGGGAGAAAAAGAAATATGAATTCTTAAAAGAGTAGATGTAGGACCCCAAGAATTTGGCATGAAGTCCATAATATTTGAAGGAGAGCCACAAATAAACCTAAGTATTTAGGTTAGTGCCACATGAGTCGAGGATAGTGTCACCTCTTACAGTAGGCAAAACAGGCTCCCTTGACGCTGAGGGCACCAATATTAATTAATCCTCTCTTTGCATTGCACTTTTTGCACAGCATTCAGCATTTTAAGTCAAGCATATTTGTATCACTTTGCAAGGCGTTTGGCCGTAATTCGACCAGGGGCATGCCAGTTAAGATTGAAAGCTTTTGTTGGAAATAAATACAAGCAAGTCAAGATGACATAAATGCAAGCAATTTTTATTATGGTCTATCACTGATACAAACATTGCTAATCAACTCTAGGCCTCTTTGAGCTGCTAGCCCCAGTAAAACAAGTGCCACTGGGCGGAATCTCGCTTATGGGCCATGTCTCCCTTATTTCGGCTTCGTATTCCACTTTGCAACTGGAGCCCTCGATAATGGCAAGATCAGATGATTTGATGCCAGCATGCGTCTTGCGGGCCAATTCTGAAGTTTTCGCATTCGAGCCGACAATATACCTCTTATACCGGTCAAGACAGGGACTTTGCTCAATAGAATCCAGGCAGAAGCCAAACTGGCGAAGGACTCGCACAGGATGATACTCCACACCTCCCGTAAACCCAGGAAGAACCATGAACCGCATATCCCTGGCATTGAAAAAGGCAGTAAAGGTTCTCGACGCCGAGGATATAATGCACCATGTTATTGAATCCTCAGCAAGATTCCGCAGTCTGCTGCACAGCTCATGCACACTTGGAAGTGTCCTCGAATGGTGAGTACGACTATAAGCTTCAAAGGCAGAAGGTCGAGGGCGCAGAATCTTCACTCCCATGTGAGCGGCAAACCAAACCTGACAAAACAGCATTTAGTTAAAAAAGGAGCACAGCAGAGTATTTAAGCAAATGGTTTGTTTACCTGAACCAAGGCACCACATCCATGGAAATGGCGGGAGCGCTTCAATGCCTAATCCAGACCGACATAGGTTTCTGCGAGGAGAATAGAAGCCAGATCAATCTGGCAAACAACTACCGCCCAGGCTATTTCTACCACCTCGATTGCCACAGTCATTCGACCATGGCTAAAGATAAGCTCCTCGAGAAAGCACAGCACAAAGCTATGAAGCCACAAGATGCCTAAAGAGGAGCGGGCATTGATAATCGCATCAAAATAATCCAAGTGCACCATAGTAGTTGATCCATCCCTGCAGATAAGTCTCTCTTTGCAAACACTTCTGGTCACGCCCGTAAGTCGGCTCACCACATGAACATAGTTGTCATGACAGGTAAAGATAGGAGGGGACGTGAATGGCGACAGGCCGCAGATCTGTCTGACCTCCTCCAAAGTCAGAGTCATTTCAATCTGCCTGAAGCGGAAAACATGCAAGGCCGGTTTCTAGAATCGAGCCACTGCACATAACGGATGCCAGTTAACCTCCACTTTAGCTATACTTAAAAGTGAGGAGGATATGCCCCAAATCCGCAGTTGTTCACAATCAGCAGCTGTCAAAGCGTCAATCCAACAGCGTAGAGCATCTGAGCAATGTTTTGGTGTCACCATGGTAGGATAACTCTGCAGACACAGATTTGGGCCAGATATGGCAGTAAAAAAGGCAGAACTTGATATAAATGTGGGGCAAGCATCACAATCCAGTAGAATATAATACAAAAAGCATATGCAAAATCAGGAGGCATGTTCAAGATATTTTGTTATAGAACCGGGATAATATTACAAAAAGCAAAATCTGCAGCAAAGCACAGAGAGGCCAATGGGAAAACAGCAGAAAACACATATACAGAGGAACATACCATTGTGATGCACAGCCGGTGCTCAAAAAAGATCAAGAAGAGAGCTAAAAGAAAAGATCCAACGCTGTTTTTTTCAGAAAAGACGGCGGCACATCTCGCTGAATGCGAGATTATATAGGGAAGATAAAAGGGGGGTCAGCAAAAAAAGAAGGTAAACCTGCCATTTTTGGAGGCGCACATAGGTGGCGCCCATACGTGGCGCACCTCAGCGGCGCACCTAGGTGGCGCATGGAATAAGTTGAAAATTTCAGCAGCACCTCCCCTGAAATTGGAACCTCGCCAAATCGGCGCCATTTTCTGCACAAAAAGCATACACAAGCAATACCCCAAGAGTGAGGCACATTCCAAGATTTGAATTTTGTCATTTCTAAGCATTCTTAAGTATGTTTACAGTGTTCCAATATCAATACAAGGCTTGGGAACAACTACAAATACAGAAAAAGCTACTCCTCGTCTGACTCTTCTTCGTCAGATGACGCCTTTTGGAAGTATTCAGCCAAGAGACAGGCGCCTCGTCGAGTGATCCGACACGACCATTGAGCAGCAGCAGTAGCTTGGGAACGGGAAGCAGAATCTCGGACCCTCTAAGTAACCTCGGTATCTGAGCGGTCCTCCTCAGATGCCTCCATGGTGAATTCCCCGCTGCTGGCTACATTCACTTCTTGGGCTGGGAAATCTTGCTGCAATATCAAGATTTGTGTTAGCAGTCAGAATTAAAGAAAAGTAACAAAGACAAGAAAAGAGGCATACCCAGATGATGTTACCCCAGGCATGTTTTGAGCTGAAAATAGCAATTCACAAAGTCTTACCCTCTTTCGGTGGATATCGGCATAGAAGGCGCCGAATTGTTCTTCAAAGCCCTGTGGATTATGACGAATATCAGATTTATATAAATCATATGCCTAAAGTATTAAGCAGAGATTGCAATCAAGTACCTTGGCCCAGTCGGAGGCATACCACATCCCGCGCTGGCTATCCCGCACTGCTTCCTCAAATAGGTATGGCTTCCCGACACGCCTGTACCAAGCCAGGTAATCTGTGTAGTTAACCTCCCGAAGGACGTGTCTGTCCTGGGAAGCCATAGTTGCTGCATGCCGGCTTCTGGCAACTGAACGAGTTGAAGCTGGACGGTCCATATCAGAAGGAGGAGTGGTAGGAATGCAGAACTCATTCAGAAATTGATGTCGCACACGCCCCGGGAGGAAATAGGCCGACTTCTTCATGCAGTAGAACTTCACTTGCTTATCCCTAAGAATGCAGCCAGAGTTCAGAGGAGCCCAGTCAAAGCCATCATATCTCGAGAATGGGTGTAAGTGAACCTGATACAGAAGCAGACACTTGTAAATAAAGCAGGTAATACCGGCATACAGAAGTGAAGTCTAAATAGTAAAAACTTACATCCTCGAGCTCTACTAGGTCCAGCAGATACCGATAGGACTCGTAACTGTAGACCCCTGCAGCAGCCCGGTGGTCAGACTCGACCCATTGGCGAGGGAGAGGCAGAAGCTCGTCCCGAAGGCGGCCAAAACTATGCCCTCTGGTGATATGCTCCATAATCCAGTACTAGCAAAGGGTGGCAAAGGTCAGATAAGAATCAAATATATATATTTAGATAAAATGCAAATAAGTACTTACAGTCAGTAGAGGATACAGCCCCACATAGGAGCGGCGCCCAAGCTTAACTACATTATCAAGACCGCAAAGTAGCCAGGTATAACTAGCGCCGGCCCAGTCATAATGGTCCAAATGTTCCAGATTGGTTAAGTATGCTAACCAATCGGCATGAATGCAATAAGCAGACGAGTCACAGAAAATCATGGCCAGCAGATCCAGCAGGAAATGCCTCAGTACAAAGTCCGCCTCTTTGCTGTTAGGCTCGGGGTTGGGCCAGAACTTGTCCCACTCTCTTAGCCACCCCACAGTGATCATGTACTTTCCCCGAGGTGGCTTTGGGGGAACACGACCCAAATGCGCAGGAGCAGGTGCAGGCCGTGAGTAGTCTCACCTATAATCGGCTCATCACCGAAAGGAAGACCCGTCAACAGAGCCCACTGATCAGGCAGGACAGTCAGCTCCCCGATTGGAAGGTGAAAAGTGTGCGTCTCAAACCTCCACCTTTCCACCAAAACCCTGAAGAAGTTATAATGGCCATGTATGATGGGTATACGAAGCAAACCTCCAAATGGGGAGCGGTGTAGGAGGAAGTCCTGTAGAAAATCCGATAGACGGTGAAAATGGTCAAGCATTGGGCCCCAGTGGCACCGCATAATCCGATTTGCATCACCTTCCTGAAATGTCAAGAGCAGAGTTAATGCCAAGTCAAAGGCAAGTTATAATTAAAGTTCGCCAAAGAAAGAAGATTACCCAGAAATAAGGACCCTCACAGATGTGATGGTCACTTAGCAGCCGCCCCTCAAAATTGCCGAACTCCTAAAAATGCATTTGTCAGATAAAACACCAGATTTATACACACATTTTCTTCCAGTTTTGGACTTACCTCAATAGGGACAGCAGGAGTCGAGCTACTAGAGCCCCGTGATCTTGAAGAGCTACCTCGCCGCCTGGGATGAGAACTAGAAGACATGTCCCGCAAGGACTGTGGGGTCCTCTCCTCGGGAACTGGGTCATCCTGTGGAAAAGGGAAAAGCCAAACCAAGAGTCATACAGCAGCAGCAGGCATGACAAATGCAGAATATGCAAGCATAATAGGACCCTAGTCGAAGTCAGACATGGCATTACATTAATAGCAAAGGGCGTGGCATTTAAATAAAGCATTATTGGCATATGGTGGCAGAAATACAAGTATAAACAGACATACAGTTATAGCTCAGTGTTACATGGAATTGTGCAAACTATGTGGCTATATTTTATACTCTTGCTATTCATGCATGAAAATTAGACATGAAGCATTCTGTGTGGGCTATTATTTTATATGAGCATGTGAGCAATATTCAGATAGTGATCATGTTTTACAGTGGGGCATTTAAATCAGAATATATATGGCATGAATAGAAGCATGGCACGTATGGCATAAACAACAACAAATTTCTTTGCAGCCCAAGCCTTGAACATTCCTCACAGCCTTCCATCACCACCACGCAACCAACCCCTCACCGCGACCGACCCATCACATGGCTAGCCTGCCACCAGCCCGCCACTGCCTCAGCCCGCCGTTTCCACCACACGGCCAGCATCCATCAAAACCCACCTACCCCGGTGGCCAACCTTTCTCTAGCCCGCCACCGCATGGCTCCCACCGCGCGAATTAGTTCATCAAAACCACCATTCCGGCCCGCCATCACAGCCAACGGCCGTAGCCACCAACCCACGCATCCACGCTAAACCCATCACCCCACAGCCACGGACCACCGGAATCACCCATGCCCGCCGAAAATCGTGAGCTACCGACCGTCCAAGCAAGAAGCAACAAAAATGCAAGTCCAAGCAAAATAAATGGAAGAGGAGATCAAGGGAGATACCTCCACCGGCGACCCCCTCTCCAACCAATCCTGGAGAGTCTGATCCATGCCGCAGCCGACCATGCCGCCATCGCATCTCGTCGACGCGCCCGATCCCCGCACCAGCCGAGAGCACCTCGTCGGCGCACCTCCTACGCACCGCTGTCGTAAGGAGATGAGAGGAGGAAGGGAGAATGGAGGAAAAGGGAGAAGGAAGAAAGATGGGTTTCGTTTGGAGAAAAGAAAAGAACGAAAAGGAAGAAGGAAAGGCACGCCCCTTGAAAGAAGAAACAAAAGAATTAAAAAGGAAAAAACATATGCATGTGGCTTTGGAGATATGAACAGCAGAACCTTGGGTAAAGCCAGGCAGCACAAGCACCCTTGCAGTTCTAGTAAACAGGGAGAAGAAAAATATTCCTTGATGGTTATGGCAGTTATCCAGTGGGACCCACTTATAAAATAAGTCAAGGTTCAAAATGTAAAATGGCAGCGGAAATTGCGTTTCAGCCCCTAGCACTGCACAACCTGCACTCCAAAAGCAGAACATACAGTGTCAAGAAAGGCCAGTAATGCACTAGATGAGGTAATTTGCAGAAAACCCCCCTGCATTTCGCAAATTTGCAGATTAGTCCACAAAGGATGCAGAATTGTGTTTAAAGCAGACGTTTGTTCAGATACAGTAGAATCTCGAATCTAGTAATCAGAAGACAGTCGTGATTGGGAAATTTGCAAAGAAGCCCTCAGGTTTAGGACATTTGCAAGTGAGTCCTCACCTTTTGCAAACAATGCCGCTTTCAGTGAAAATTCCGCTGAGAAGACATTAAACGTACATCTCAGCATAGGCACCAATCTCTGCACCGCAACATCAGCAGCCAACACCTTTGCCGTTTCCTTCCTGGGGGACAATCCAGGAATCATCGTTTTGGTTTTTAGGTTCTCCTTCCGAGTGGACGAGATCCTTCTACCTCTTCCTCTTGGATTTTCGCAGGAGCGAAATCCAACTTGCTGACTTTGACCGGGCGGTCAATGTCCTTTGCCCCTCTTGGATTTTCGCAGGCGCGGAATCCATCTGGTTGACTTTGACCGGGCGGTCAATGTCCTTTGCCCCTCTTGGATTTTCGCGGGCGCGGAATCCAACTTGTTGACTTTGATCGGGCGGTCAAAGTCATTTCCCCTCTTGGATTTTAGCGGGCGCAAAATTCAGCTTGCTGACTTTCACCTGGCGGTCAACGTCATTTGCCCCTTTTGGATTTTCGCGAGCGCGAAATCCAACTTGTTGACTTTGACCGGGCGGTCAACGTCATTTTCCCCTCTTGGATTTTCACAGGTGCGAAATCCAGCTTGTTGACTTTGACCGGGAGGTCAATGTCCTTTGCCCTTCTTGGATTTTCGCGGGCGTGGAATCCAGCTTGTTAACTTTGACCGTGTGGTCAATGTCATTTGCCCTTCTTGGATTTTCACGGGCGCGGAATCCAGCTTGTTGACTTTGACCGTGTGGTCAATGTCATTTGCCCCTCTTGGATTTTCGCGAGCGTAAAATCCAGATTGCCGACTTTGACCGGGCGGTCAACGTCATTTGCCCCTTTTGGATTTTCACGGGCTTGAAATCCAACTTGCTGACTTTGACCTGGCGGTCAACGTCATTTGCCCCTCTTGAATTTTCACGGGCGCGAAATCCAAGTTGCTGACTTTGACCGGGTGGTCAACGTCATTTGCCCCTCTTGGATTTTCACGGGCGCGAAATCCAGCTTGCTGACTTTGACTGGGTGGACAACGTCATTTGCCCCTCTTGGATTTTTGCGAGCGCGGAATCCAGCTTGTTGACTTTGACCGGGCAGTCAATGCCCTTTGCCCCTCTTGGATTTTCGCGGGCGTGGAATCCAGTTCCTTGACTTTGACCGGGCAGTCAACGTCATTTGCCTCTCCTGGTTTTTCGCAGGCGCAAAATTCAACTTGTTGACTTCGACCGGGCAGTCAACGTCATTGGTTTCTTTCGGATTTCCCCGAGCAGGAAATCTTACGGCTTGACCTTTTGACCAGATGGTCAAGGTCTTAGCCCTTCTCTCAGATTTCCTTGGGTAGGAAATCCTGCGACTTGACCTTTTGACCGGATGGTCAAAGTCCTAGCCCTTCTCTCGGATTTCCCCGGGCAGGAAATCCAGCGGCTTGACCTCTTGACCGGGCAGTCGGGGTCCTTATCTTTTCTCTTCTGGGCTTTTACGGGCGCGGAATCCAGTTGTTTGACCCTCTGACCAGGCGGTCAAGGTCCTTTTGTTTCTTTCTTCTTTTCCGAGTTTTCACGGGCGCGAAATCTCTTTGTTCGCCCTTGGTCCTTGCCGACAAGCCCCTGTTGCCTGACAAATGATATGTTTGTCACGCCCCTCTTCCCCTTGGGCTGGTATCCCCAACTACTCGGTTGACAACTGTCATACTGTCTGGCGATCGGGATGACAAGACTTGTTTGACTTGTCATATCCTGCCTCCTTAGGTTGATAACCTCAATAATCCGACTGATGAGTCCGACAACTTATCATTTTCCTGCCACTGATCCCAATCAGTGCACAGAATTTCTTTGTTTTTGCCATATTTCTTTCAGCATTAGCATCAGCATCGCATCATCTTGCAAACACCCACTCTAGTGTTTTATGTTAGCATCCGCTTGGCATCAGCTTTCAAGATCAGCTCTTGCATTAGCATCTTGCATTGACATTACATCCCCAGCATATAGGTCAGCAATCGCATGCATTCGCATTTGCATTTGGCGACAAGTCATGACTTTCGGTGCATCTGCCAGATAAGTGACTTACTGCCTACAACAAACACCATCCTTCTGTAACCTCAAAATGGGGGTATCTTGTCAACCCTGAGCATCGGTCTTGGTTCCTTTCGTCCCTCGACCTCGCTCAGGGAGGGGCATCTGTAGATACCCCGATTTTGAGGT
>JAMKQA010027957.1:0-15178 GCA_024699735.1 Posidonia australis
ATTATTCATGTAATTAAAATCAAGATGAGTTAATGGGTTCATGTATGAAAACATGCAAAGTGCAAAGGAATAAAACATGATGTGAGCGAACCCAATCAGAACACAAACAAGTCATGTTATCTCTACTGCGTAACTCTAACATTTAGAAGCTTGGCATGGATCTATGAGCAAAGAAACAGTAAAATAAAGACAGCTCATATATGCAATATGGTGCAGATTTTATACTAGAAGAAAAGTAAGCATGCTTGCAAACGAGAGTATAGATTGGCATGGAGAACATCTTACAAGAAAGATAAGCAAAATCATCATTGAAATCTCATGAAAACATAAAGGAAATCAGACCATATGCAAGTTTCTAACATGCCTTATTCCAATGTAAAAGAACAAGAATTAAAGGAAAAGTGAGAAGGCTTACCTTGTCCTAGATGTTCCTTCAAAGAAGACCCAAGATAATAAGCTTCATGATGCTCTGGAAGGGCTGAGAATATCTTTGGATGCAAGAAGAAAGCTAAGAGCTCAAAGGGATGGTTGCAGAATTCTGGTTGCAATTGTGTGTCTTCAACCTTTCTAATCCCTCCAATGGCTACCTATAGGTGTCTATTTATAGGGAATTCTCAAGGATAACTCATGGAGAATGCAAAGGGCCTCGTAGACGAAAAGCCTGGAAGATTCCATGGCATATTCGTTGCTAGAGGTAACAGCCATGGGAGGTGGAAAGCCAGCAGCCAGCAGCCTGAGAACTAGCTGTGCGCCAGGTTGGTGCGCCAGCTTGGTGCTCCAGCTATGTGCGCCACCTATGTGTGCCACCTATGTGCGCCACCTATGTGTGCCAGGTAGGTGTGCTAGCTAGGTGTGCCAGGTAGGTGTGCTAGCTAAGTGTGCCAGGTAGGTGTGCTAGCTAAGTGCTCTCCCCTACTTATCTGGATTTCTAATTGGGCTTAGGGCCTATTGCAAGCTTAGGGTTGATCTGGCTAATGGGATTCAAGGGTCAGCCACATCCAAAGCATCATTTGGAATATTATCAATGAGTCACCTCAAAATCGGGGTGTCTACAATTTGGTCTTGTTGTTGCATAAGGCTTCAAGACCTTTGTTTTGGCTTTTTGTGGTTACCTTTGGGTAAGTTTTATGTCTAGAAGGTGTGCATTATTCTCAGCTCTTGTTTTGGGCATGGTTTTAGGTATAATTTAGTTGCACAGTTTGGCTTGACAGATGATGCTATCTAGGCTGTGTTTTGAGCTGATTTTTGGGATGTAATTTCAAGTAGTTTTCAAAGTGATTTGAGAAAATAATTTATGTAGGTTTTTGAAAATGGTTTTCCAAAGAATTTGGAAAGAGAATGAGTCTTGTGAGTTTTGGTCGTAGCTTTTCGTGTAGCATTTGGCATGGTGGTTGTATTGTCTCTTGAGATAGTTTTTGAAATGATTTTGAAATGGTTGTCCAAAAGAGATTTCAGGAAAGGAAATGTATAAGTTTTGCAAAGGTTTTCAAAAGTGTTTTCTGGTATTTTTTGTTTATGGTGAACGAAGAGGCCAGAAGGTTGTGTTGTTGGGACTAGGAGATATGATGATATTCCTGGGTGGTCGAGCATGTCGCCTAGGATGAGGTCCTGAGAAAAAAAGATTGTAAGTAAGTGTTCGTCGAATTCTGGAGGTACGATACTCATAGATTATTGTTTACGAGGTCGTGGTTGAGGTCTGTGGGTTGACGTATCGTTCCGACCTAGAGGTATGACACTTCGGTTGCTCCGGATCTTAAGAGTCAGAGTGTTGTCTAAACCTGGTAGTATCGTGGCAGCGGACCGAGGGGGTAGGATAGCTTTGTGTAGCTAGGCATGATACCTTGATTGCTCTGAGTACTAAGAATTGAGAGTTGGCTAAGCCTAGGGGTGAGGAGCCTGTAGTTGTTCGAGACACTGAGACTAGAATACCAAGAGGGCGAACCTTGTGGTATTGTCCTAAAAGAGAACAACTTACCCGAAGAGGGTGAGCGACTTTCTTGAGGAGGGTTAGGTTTGTAAGGGTCCTACCGATGAGGTAGAGATGTCGGTAGGGACATGCTCCTCACAGGGTGATTTGTCCATAACAGTGTAGTGTACTTCGGTAGCTACTTGTGGCTAATGTTGGTTGCTTGGCGTTGGACAACATGACACACTATTATTTGTTTTGTTGATTTGCTGACCATTGAGGGTGTGTTGTTTGCAATATAGAGAACATTCGGACACTGTTGGTTATCTATTTCGCACAAAGAGTATGTGGGTTCAAACTGTGGTTTTGAATACTCAAGATAGCTGAGTATTTCATGTTGCTTTGAGTTTTCAACATGTATGTGGTTTGGACTTGACTTGACAAAGACTAGTCATTTCAAGTGTACATAAGAGTTTTGAAAACATGCGTGTGATTTTGGGTTTGAAAGGAAGAAAGAAATGGGTTTGAAAGGTATTGTTTTAAAGGATTGTTACTTGTAGGGTAATAGAGGATTGCCTTGTTGAGGTTTTCTAACATCCAAGTGGGATGTCTAAGTCTTTGGTGTGGTTATGGAGTTGATTTTTCAATTTTGAGTTTCGGTTGCTGCTTTGTGTTGTAGTGTTGTAGCATCCAGGTGTGATGTGTGTTCTTCAGAGTTTTTTTTTTAATGGATTCTTGGCATCTATGTTGGAATGCCAATGTGTTTTCGTACAACGGACTTTCAGTTGGTTTTCTAGTTAGTTCTTCATATGTTGTGGTAACACGTCATGCCCATGTGTTTCACCAATGCGTCTTCAATGTGCCTCTTTTAGTTTTATAGAGTTGGCTTTTGGTTTGGTATTTAGGTGGGTGTGTGTTGAGTGATTTTGTCAGTGGTTACCCATGTGTATTTGTTTTTGATGTTTTTACAGGTGGAGGCATAAGAGTAGGGTGTTTTTATTAGTCTACATAGATAAGAGTTACGCTGTCACACATCAAAGATCTTAGGTAAATAATTTAATTAATTTATATCGATTATAACTTTTAATTGATGCATTTCGATTTAATTTTCTATAGTAATATTTGTTGATCAAAAAGAAAAGTAATTACGATAGGATTGTAGTGACTGGGGTCATTACACACCATCATCACGAACTACCCACGATTCGTCTCCCGACGTATCGACTTCCTGGCATTCCACCTCCACCGCTTCAACTCCTCAAGACATTCGTTCATCGCACTCTTGAAGATGAATTAGCTGCAATGTCCAGATATTACAATCTTTATTATGGAAAAGGAATTCAAAATTCATCAAAGTTAGCATGATAAGTCTAGCATTGCCTCGCTTTTCTCTTTACAGAAAATAAATGTTTTAAAATTTATGAATGGAATATATTTAGTTTGCATTTAATCATTTTTTCAGTTTATTGTTTCTTTAGTATATGCTCTTTTTCTATTATCATGATTTTCATTTAAAGAATAGCAAATTTAAATCTTTATGTGATTGTTGCATGTATCCTATTAATTATGAAGTCTTTTTTTTTTTTAAATTTCATTATGACAAAAATATTGATGAATTTTAGTTGTTAAAGACCATAGAGATGTGAACTTAATCTATTGTATAAAAATGCCATATTTACAATTGGTTAATTTTTGGTACAGAATTATGCTTATTAATTATTTATTTTGTAAATCAGCCACTGTAAAGGCATCTTCCATGAGCATGGTGACGCTGGATTCTTGAGAAAGTATTGGGTTTCAAAATTCTTGAGATGGAGTTCTTGACAGATTAGGTGGGTAGGATCCCATCAAAGATGGGAAAGAGAGGTTGAGTGGGGCATTTTCATTCATTTATGTATTGCATAGCTTTAAAGTAATAAGGTTGTTGAGCACTTAGAGTGTACCCTCGCTGGACATTCATCTCTCCACGTCATTGAATGCAATTACCTTCTTGTTCTTTGCTTCTTCCATCGAACACAAGGATTCACCAAAGTCAAACTTAGGTTGATAAGCATTCATCCTGATGGGGTGTAGGAGAATTAGCAGAACCATGAAAAGCATGACAGGGAATTGCAACTCAACACGTTTTATCGCCATATAGGCTGATGGAGCATCTCAGCTGGATTGGTCCAGTTGGATTGTGACATAGCAGGGTTTTTGAGGTCATGCTCTTGTCTTACCTTATTCTGATGAGTGGGTGGCATGACTGCAACTTAAACCACAAACAAGCATAGAAGAATACAGCATTGTTGCCCAAGTTGGAAGAAGTTTGTGTACATCGTGCTGGTCAGCTCAGGTTGGAAGAATTTTGTATATTTTCAGGGCATCATGACTTGAGAGAGATGGTAAATGGGAGTTCTAGGGGAAGACATCTCCTGTATCCGTGTTGATTTGACATCTTTAATTTTGTTAGAAAAGTTTTGCACGTAGACCCCCGTGGTTTACTTAATCTATTTAGTTTTGCTTCCATTTTATTTGTGTCGAGGTAGAGAGTATTTGGATAGACTTTTCGGATATCAAATTTTGTTGAGAATCTTTTTTGAGTAAAAGCTAAATTACAGTAACTTTTGCTTCTCTGTAGAAAACGATAGTGATTTTTTTTCCTCTTTTTGTTTTTCTCCTTTTGTTGTAGAAACTCTCACTAGTGATTGTCTGATTCAACTTTTATAGAGAAATCAAATTCCCACTTAAGTTGAACGAAATGGTATCTGTGTGGTTTTTGTCTTCTTTCATTTGCTGGTTAATTTTTATTTTATGCTAGAAAAGTTTTGCACGCAGATCCTGTGGTTTACTTAATCTATTTAGTTTTTACTTCCATTTTATTTGTGTCGAGGTAGAGAGCATTTGGATAGACTTTTCGAATATCAAATTTTGTTGAGAATTTTTTTTGAGCAAAAGCTAAATTACAGTAACTTTTGCTTTTCTGTAGAAAACGATAGGGTTTTTTTTTTTCTTTTTGCTTTTCTCCTTTTGTTGTAGAAACTCTTACTAGTGATTGCCTAGTTCAACTTTTATAGAGAAATCAAATCCTCACTTAAGTTGAACCAAATGGTATCTGCGTGATTTTTGTTTTCTTTCATTTACTGGTTAATTTTCATTTTATGCTAGAAAAGTTTTGCACGTAGATCCTGTGGTTTACTTAATCTATTTAGTTTTTGCTTCCATTTTATTTGTGTTGAGGTAGAGAGCATTTGGATGGACTTTTCGGATGTCAAATTTTGTTGAGAATCCTTTTTAAGTAAAAGCTAAACTACAACAACTTTTGCTTCTCTATAGAAAATGATAGTGTTTTTTTTTCCTCTTTTTGCTTTTCTCCTTTTGTTGTAGAAACTCTCACTAGTGGTTGTCTGGTTCAACTTTTATAGAGAAATCAAATTCCCACTTAAGTTGAACAGAATGGTATCTACGTGATTTTTGTTTTCTTTCATTTACTGGTTAATTTTCATTTTATGCTAGAAAAGTTTTGCATGTAGATCCCGTGGTTTACTTAATCTATTTAGTTTTTGCTTCCATTTTATTTGGGTTGAGGTAGAGAGCATTTGGATGGACTTTTCGGATGTCAAATTTTGTTGAGAATCCTTTTTGAGCAAAAGCTAAACTACGGCAACTTTTGCTTCTCTATAGAAAACGATAGTGTTTTTTTTTCTCTTTTGTTTTCCTCCTTTTGTTGTAGAAACTCTCGCTAATGATTGTCTGGTTCAACTTTTGTAGTGAAATCAAATTCCCACTTAAGTTGAACGAAATGGTATCTACGTGGTTTTTGTTTTCTTTCATTTGCTAGTTAATTTTCATTTTATGTTAGAAACGTTTTGCACGCAGATCCCGTGGTTTACTTAATCTATTTAGTTTTTGCTTCCATTTTATTTGTGTTGAGGTAGAGAGCATTTGGATGGACTTTTCGGATGACAAATTTTGTTGAGAATCCTTTTTAAGTAAAAGCTAAACTACAGCAACTTTTGCTTCTCTATAGAAAACGATAGTGTTTTTTTTTCTCTTTTGTTTTCCTCCATTTGTTGTAGAAACTCTCACTAGTGATTGTCTGGTTCAACTTTTGTAGCGAAATCAAATTCCCACTTAAGTTGAACCAAATGGTATCTGCGTGATTTTTGTTTTCTTTCATTTACTGGTTAATTTTCATTTTATGTTAGAAAAGTTTTGCACGCAGATCCCGTAGTTTACTTAATCTATTTAGTTTTTGCTTACATTTTATTTGTGTTGAGGTAGAGAGCATTTGGATGGACTTTTTGGATGTCAAAATTTGTTGAGAATCCTTTTTGAGCAAAAGCTAAACTACAACTTTTGCTTCTCTGTAGAAAATGATAGTGTTTTTTTTTCTCTTTTTGCTTTTCTTCTTTTGATGTAGAAACTCTTACTAGTGATTGTGTGGTTCAACATTTGTAGAGAAATCAAATTCCAACTTAAGTTGAACCAAATGGTATCTGTGTGATTTTTGTTTCTTTCATTTGCTGGTTAATTTTCATTTTATGCTAGAACAGTTTTGCACGCACATCCCGTGGTTTACTGAATTTATTTAGTTTTTGCTTCCATTTTATTTGTATTGTGGTAGAGAGCATTTGGATGGACTTTTCGGATTTCAAATTTTGTTGAGAATCCTTTTTGAGAAAAAGCTAAACTACAACAACTTTTGCTTCTCTATAGAAAATAATGGTATTTTTATTCCTCTTTTTGCTTTTCTCCTGTTGTTGTAAAAACTCTCACGAGTAGTTGCCTAGTTCAACTTTTGTAGAGAAATCAAATTCCCACTTAAGTTGAATCAAATGGTATCTACGAGATTTTTGTTTTCTTTCATTTACTGGTTAATTTTCATTTTATGCTAGAAAAGTTTTGCACGCAGATCCCGTGGTTTACTGAATTTATTTAGTTTTTGCTTCCATTTTATTTGTGTTGGGGTGGAGAGCATTTGGATGGACTTTTCGAATATCAAATTTTATTGAGAATTTTTTTTGAGCAAAAGCTAAACTACAACAACTTTTGCTTCTCTGTAGAAAACAATAGTGTTTTTTTTTTCTCTTTTTGCTTTTTACCTTTTGTTGTAGAAACTCTCACTAGTGATTGTGTGGTTCAACTTTTGTAGAGAAATTAAATTCCCACTTAAGTTGAACCAAATGGTATCTACGTGATTTTTGTCTTCTTTCATTTACTGGCTCATAAGAGAGATGAATAATCTACTCTTTAAACTATCTTGGATACAACGTTTTAGGAAAATTATGGTTGACCCTTCTTGTGCATCAGTGAAACCAAGATTCTACCAACAATAGTTTGAAATATGATTTGATCCAAATATACTATTACTTTTTAAATGCCAATCGGTGTTCAGTGATATAAATATTCTTGGCTTAAAAATAATAATAATAATAATAATAACAGATATTTGTATATACATGAAACATTAATAATCTATTTATTTAAATAATAAACCAATAATATTATTTTTAAATGCACAAGTTAGTAACTAGTCATAGACAAACATGAAAGCATGTTAAATTGCATCAACCATGGACTGCCCAACCTAGCTTGTAAATTCAAAGCTTGTAAATTGCAGCACCATCCAACTTCTTAATATGCAAAGAAAGTTACAGTCAGCTATCTCGACGTGTGATTTCCTTGTCATGTCGGTCATGTTGGGTGCTGAATTATCATGCTTGGAAACAATAGAACCAATAAAACAACCAACAGTGACACAGGTTTCCCATCACCCTTCAGTTGTGGCTTATGACATTACTCTTGCACAAATTTCACCACAATGCAATTCCAATTTATTATTGTTTGAATTGAAGCTAGAGAGCTATCGCCACTGTGCTTAAAAAACGCAGATAAATAAAGAGAAATAAACCACTGAAGAGATTGTCCATGAAGATGCATGGTTCCAAGAGAAGTAATACTATACTGTTAAGCCATTCCCTGTTAACAAGTTGCATATCAGATGTTTATAGTTTTTATATGAGAAGGAAATGTGCGACAAGATCATACCTGGAGAACTAGTTGATTATGCCACACAACTGATTGACGGTGCATGAACATCCACGCATTCTTTGTGCCTGAGCAGTTTATCATCCATGACTAGAAGGGACAATTCGTTAACGATGACAATGTGCTAAGTTGTGAACTGAATGCTTCACGAAAACCGAACAGTAAGAAACATAAGCCTGGAAATGGAAATGGGTGCAGAATACATATTCACAGGTGGGTATAGATACGACAAAGGCCAAACATGACCTGCATGGCAGAACCATCTGCAAGTTGCAACCAAGATGGAACCGGCTCTAACTGATCTATCACACAGGAAAAGTGCATTTTACAGTTTAAGCTATTTTCACTTGAATCCAACATAAACAAATCAAATAAAATGGGAAAAAATATATAATATATAATTTCCTGTAATCAAATATATAAAATGAAAAAAAAAAAACTTTCTTTGCATTCAACATCAAATAAAAATATTGACCACCAGGGGAAAAAAATACTTAATGTTGATTATTCCAATTAGGCAGTATCATCAATCTGTGCATTAGATCACACTTATGATGTCAATTCTATCAAGGACTAATTATATGATTATTGTAAGTTATAAAAAGAAACAGAAAGGGAAAAAAAACTAATACAAATATATGTCCATGACTCTGTGCTTAATATCTTCTCTTCTCGGTTTTATCAGGACCTTCACTCTCTTTATCCTTCAAGAGACGTAGAAATGAAAGCAGCCCAAAAAAGAATCCACCAGACCGGTGAGGGACACCTCCACCACCATTGCCATCATCATCACGTGGAGGGAATCCAGTGCCTCCATCATCCAGTTCAGGTGATTTCTCCTTTCCTGAAATGAAGTATACATGTATATTTTGATCCAAAATATCCAAACAAAATAATAAAAATCAGAATCTATTATGTTATGGCTACAAATCAAGGTTTTACTGTCCATGAACAAAGGAATAAAGAATTACCAGGTCTTTGTGGCATTACCTTGGATCGGAGCGGAAGTGATCGTTGATGATTGAGGAGTAACTGTTGATGTTTGCTTGGCTGCACATCTTGCATTCTGCAGCAGAAATAATTAAATTCTTAAATTAACTATATCAACTTCTTGTAGATAAATAACATGCTCGAAAATAATTAACAAATATTAGTAATACAAATATACAATATATGCATCTGAGAGGATTTACAAGTTCAAAGCTCTGAAAATTAGGCTTCGTTATACAAGAAATAGTACCAATTTCCTACCAATCCTACTCCAAAAATAAATAGAAAATGAAGTTTAAAGAAATCTGTTATAATATTGAAATAAGACATCAATAAGATTATAAGATCAAAACTGCAAAGGCAGCTTCTTTTTGATCAAGCTGCAAGTAATTGAGCAGGTTCTTACCAAAGAAGCAGAACATATGAAAGCAATGGAATGTTGTCTCTGTGTAACACCTGAGAGTTTGTGACCAAGGTACTGCCACAGCAGCTCTTTTGACTTGGATCTGTCCATTACCTGGAGTATCTGTTTCACATTCATGGCAAAGATCAGACCACCTTTTCCAACAATAGGGAATATGACCTTGTATGCATTCATTTGACCATGCAATGTCTTGTTATCAGTGCATTTGCTATTTGCATATCAACCTAAGGAACAACCATACACACCTTTATAAATGAAATTATGATGACATTGATGTAATGTGATTTAACAAAGTTGACAAAACTTACTGAAAGGATCAAGAGTAAAATGCTACTTCCTTTTAAATGCAGTGACAGAATCCGTCTACTAATCATAAAAGAAAGCATGGTGAGATGGGTGAAGGACACTTTTTCTAGACAGCAAGTATCTCTCTATCAAAATTGAAAAAGCAAGCATCCAAATGTTGTTGTCTTTTACAATGTTTTTTTTTGTAAACGGTAATTTATTATTCAATCATGGGAATTCAACCACAATCAAGTTTGACCCATGTTAAAATACAACTTAGCTTAAAAATACAGACCTGACGGAACGTAGTTCCACCCAAAAAAATAGTCAGCCATCAGACAATAACAAAGTATTCAAATGGATCAAAACAGTAGAGTTAACAGTAAAATTCGATTAACAAAACATTAATCATAAGAAGGAACTTCATCCGAAGCTATCTGGGAGGGTTGATTGGAATCCATTGGAGGAGCTAAAGGTGCATGCTCCATTGCCCTTTCCTATTGTAAAAATGAAATTGTACGGAGAACCTCTTCTTTCTCAAAACCTGAACCCAGAGTATCAATCCAGCATTAACAAATGGATAATATTTCATTATAATCATATAAGGAGTTTTACTCTTTTCCCTGAAAATTCTATTATTCTGTTCCTTTCATATAGACCACAAAATAAGTTGTATCAATGTGTAACAGCCTTTAAAAGAAATTTCAGATTTCAGGATAGGTAAGAAGGTGAATAGGTCAACAATAGAGAATATTGTAGGATATAAATGACCCTGAATAAAAGCATTCCATATAGTGCTGGCAAAGGAACAATGAATTAGTAAATGATTGGTTGCTTCCTCAAAATCCCTGCAAAAGATGCATGTTTCAGAATCATTCCAACCCCTTTTGCAAAGATTGTCTTTAGTCAAAACCTTATTGAATAAAATCAACCAAGAAAATAGTTTTACTTTAAGAGGGGTCCAACTGTGCCAGATATGATCATAAAATTGAAATCTAAGACCACCATCATTAATTACATTATAGCAGGAGTTGACAGTGTAATAGTTTTTGGAGGGAATCAACTCCAAGATGTCGTCCATAGGATATAACATCAAGTTGTATAGAATATCTGAAAGACTATCAGTCTGGTTTTGAATATTAACAATGTTGTCATATGATGTAGGTCCAATAAATAAATTTTCAAAACCTACTCTAAATATTTCAATTGTTTTTTCAAATGAAGCCTTTTTAAATTTAGCCAGCTTAAAAAGAACCAGGAAATATATTTAAGTTTTTCTCCACCCCACCATCTATTTTCCCAAAAAATAGTACTACTTCCATTTTTGACTTGAAAAGTAATGAAGTTGTTGACTATGTCAAAACAACCTTTTAATTCCTGCCAAATTGGAGAAGATCGACCAATGGAGACATTTAGGAGTGCCCCTAACCAAGATCTAGATAAATATCTAGCTTTTAAAATTTCTTTCCACTTTAGAGAATAGGAACTAGAGAGTAGCTACCATAGCAGCTTAGATTTTAATGCCACATTAAAATTGTTAATGTTAATGATACCCCATCCCTTGTGAGTTCTTGATCTGCATAATGTTGTCCACTTAACCAGATGGCAAGTGGAAGAGGAAGAAGAGTAGGATTTTCAGAGAAATCTACACCTCAGTTTGTCAATTGCTTTCTCTACCTTTGCTGGTAGGTGAAGCATAGAGAGATAATAGGTGGGGATAGCTGAAAGTACAGAGTTCACAAGAGTTAGTCTTCCACTTAAAGATAATTGCTTTGCCTTCCAAAGAGATAGTTTTTTTGATATTTTTTCAATTACTGGGGACCAGTCAGTAAAATTTGCCCTCCTGAAGTGAAGGGGTAATCCCAGATATTTAATAGAAAGAGAAGAGGTGGAACAACCTAGAATGTGGGAAGATCTAATAGTGGATTCGTTAGAAACACCAATACCAGTAAGAGATGATTTCTGAAAATCTATTTTCAATCTAGAACAAGTTTGAAAGCAACACGGAATCCTCTTAATGTTGATTATATTTTCCTCACTAGCTGAGAGGAATAAGATAGTATCGTCTACATAGTGTATATTTACTACGTGTGGTCCATCATTTGGCATCTGAATGCCAGAAATCAAGTTGCTGTCCACAGCAAGTGATAACATCCTATTTAGGATGTTTGTAACTACAATAAAGAGGAGGGGTGATAATGGGTCTCCCTGTCTTAATCCATTGGATGCTTTAAAGTATCCTTTAGGAGAACCATTAATTAAGATAGAAAATCTAACATGAGAAATACACATCCTTATCCAATTTATCCATTTAGGGCCATAACCTAGTCTTGAAAGGGAATCCAATAGGAAGTCCCAATTAACATTGTCAAAGACTTTCTTAAAATCCAATTTGAGAACATACCCAGAATTCCAACCACTTTCATATAATGCAGTGTTTCTTGAGCCACTATGAAATAGTCACTTATATATCTTTCCGGTATAAAAGCACATTGAGAAATATCTATAACTTTATCAATCACTGGGGAGAACCTTGAAGCCAAAGTCTTCGTGATAATTTTATATAGACTATTTACTAAACAGATGGGCCTGAAGTCTTTTATACACTATGCACCCTCTAGTTTAAGATTAAGGGAGATGAAGGTTTGATTAATGGGTTCTAGATAATCTGTGTTAGAGGAAGCATGAAGGCAATTAAAAACTTCAAGGATATCTGATTTAATTAGATTCCAAAATTGATGGAAAAAACACAAGGAAAAGCCATCAGGGTCAGGAGCTTTATCACTAGACAATAGCATAACAATTTTGTGAATTTCTTCCAGTGAAAAATCGCCTTCCAAAACCTCTGGGTTTTGGATTTTTATAGGGATTAACATGTTTCAATGCAAATTTGGTATATATCTTCTAGATTTATTGAATTGCCTTGAGAAGTGGTCATCTAATTCCTTGGATATTTTAGTAGGAGAGTAGGTTATATTGTTCCTAATCTTCAAGGAGAAAATGGCATTCTTTCTCCTTCTACTCTTAACCATATTATGAAAGAAGGAAGTATTTAGATCCCCTTCTTTAAGCCATTGAATTCTGGATTTTTGCTTCCAATAAACTTCCTGTTCTTACAGCAAGGTGTAGTGTTCAGTCATAAGGTCCCTCTTTAAGGACAATAGGTTATCTTGAGTCTGAAAGGATTCTACTAAAGAATCAATGAAAGAAATTTGAGTTTCAATTGACAGCAATCTATTATGCCTTTCCTCCCTAACTGGTTTGATCCAGCCTCTTATCTGTTTTTTTAAATGTTTCAGTCTGTAAGCAAATTTTACCACAGAAGAGGGGGAAATACAAATATTACAGGATCTATGCCAGCAATATTCTATGAAAGGTTTGAATCCCTCAATGAGGAACCATGACTTATAGAATTTAAAGGGGATAGGGCCCCAATCCATGGGTATAGTGGTAAGAGTGATAGGAATATGATCAAAGACTACCCTAGTTTTACCCAGACAATAAGAATTGGGGAATTTATCTGCCCAATCTATAGAAACCAGGAATCTGTCCAACCTCACCATAGTAGGTTGGGCTTGCATATTAAACCAAATATATTTAAAATTGCTTGGGGGTAAATCAACTAGATAGTTATTGTCAATAAAAGCATTGAATATTTTCATATCAGATGTTATGCAATTTCTACTTGAGTGTTCATGGGAATATCTGATTAAATTAAAATCTCCCCCAATAACCCACTTGGAGTTCACCATTTTGCTAAGGGAGTTTAATTCCTCAATAAATTCAGATTTCAATCTGTGATCACAAGGGCCATAAACACCCGTATGCCACCATTCAAAGCCCTCTGAAAGATTTGTGAAGTTTAAAGAGAGACTGTGGGATGCAGCTATTGTATTAGTCAACTTTATAAATCTATCATCCCATCCAATGAGAATCCCCCCTGAGGCCCCTATCGATGGAATGAAGGACCATTGATTTAATAGTCCACTTCCTAGAGATCTGAAAAGACTAGGGGGAAAAGTTTCCAATTTAGTTTCACTAATTATACGAATATTGCATTTATTAGTTCTAACAAGGTTACTGATGACTCTTTTTTTCCCACTGGAACCCAACCCTCTAATATTCCAAGCAGAGATGATCATTGATGTTGGGGGGAAATAGAAAGAGAAGCTAAGTTCTCAACTAGATTAATGTTATCATTTAAATTAATACAAGCTAAACCCTATTCCTCTCTAACAGAGTCAAGAAAATTCTTAGCCTCAACAGTGGTATTTAGTGAAATACCCAATTTACCACAAAAACTAATAAATTGCTCATATGACTCTCAAGTGAGTGCATCATGCAAGAGATGGCTAACATTTTCTTCTGAATTAGAGCTAGCAAATCTGTGAGGGCTAAATTAAGCAGACTTATTTAAATGTAGGTCTTTATTCAGTGAGACAGAAGTAGCAGAGTAAGAATCACTAGTACCTGGAGCATGAATAGGAGTTGGGGGATGGGTCACTGAAGCAACTTCTGAAGGACCAGCCAGATCATCCTTCTCCAGGCAATCAAAAATAGCAAGCACCCTTTTAAATTTAGCCAAAGATATATTTCTTGCTTTCATCTCTGCCTCCACAAATTTGGATGTTTTTACCACAGTGTGATTAGGATCAACAAGAGGAGAAAGGGTGTATTGGTTTTTTGGAAGATCATGTTCGGCTCCAGAAACAGGAGAAGGAGTGGGTAAGATACCAGCAGAATTAACATAAGGGTGAGTGATGGGACTAATGAATCTGGTCCAGACATTCTTGCCACCCCTAGTGTTCTTATTACCCTTACCACCTCTCCATCCTCTGTTTTTAACGGGCTTTCTAATAGGATGAAGACCACTAGAACCAGAAGAAGGTGGAATAGTCTTAGAGGGCCAGGCAGGGAAGGAGCTAGTAGTAGGGTTGGTAAGAGAAGAATTGGAAGAGCAAATGTCCCAACTGCATCTATACTTAATAGGGTAGCCAAATTGCCAAAAGCAAAGAAATGACAATCAGGGATATCTTTCCCTGGGCGGACCCTAATACAAAGTCTAGAATACCCCAAAAATTTTGCAGAATCAATGGATAGATCCACTTCCAACAAATCAGCAAAACTTGAAATCATATGGTGAAAAACATCAACATTCCAGAGATGGTGAGGAATGCCTTCTAATCTGATCCACACTCCTTCTTCTTTCAGTGTATGAACAACATTTGAGTTGGGCGACCAGGGAATGAAGGAGGCGGAAATCATCTGGAGGGATGCTCCATACAAGTTTAAATATTCATTCCTAGCTTTGGTAGAAGGGAAGATTAGTAGAAATTTTCCTAGGGAGAAAGTTTGTACCTCTACTTCAAAGGCACAAGGCCAACATGTCTTGATGTTGTTGGATCGAATAGTTCCTTTAGAGGGGGGGTGAATAGAGAATTAACCCTTTTTTAATTACTTATATCAGTTTTTACAGGTGAATGAAAAATTGCATGTAAGGTGATTATTTTATACGTATAAACAACTTAACTACTCAAGCAATC
>JAMKQA010027958.1:0-11068 GCA_024699735.1 Posidonia australis
GCCTATCCCAGTCAAAGCTAGGTAAGAAACTCTTTTCTTTATTAAAAATCCCAAAGAAATGACTTTTAATTTCTTTACAAATAAGAGATGGAGAGAACTCCTGAGTGCCATCAATTACTAAGGAATGAATTGTATTAACTCTTCTTCTCTGCTTGACCATGTTATGAAAAAATTTTGTATTTAGGTCTCCTTCCTTGAGCCATTGAATTCTGGACTTCTGTTTCTAATAGGCTTCTTGTTCTAGAAGAAGAGAGAAGTGTTCTTTTTTAAGTTCTTTTAATTGCCTCACCAGACCTGTGGAATGACTGTGGGATTCTAATTGTGCATCTAAAATAGCAATATGAGTTTCCACCAGCCTAAGTCTGCTTCTCCTCAACTTCCTAGTAGGAGCAATCCATAATTTAATGTATTTCTTAAGAAACTTTAACCTGTAAGAAAATCTCGCTACTGAAGAAGTGGCAAGGTAGATTTTGGAAGACTTATGCCAACAGTGTTCCACAACAGTGAAATTAGGATGTTATAGCATGTACTACAAACGTACTAGTAAATAACTTACCTGAAATATCTAGCAGATTGATCAACTTCCCAAGATTTTCACGCATCTCATCATAGAGTCAAGACTTATTGTAGTATTTGCATTGCTAAACAAGTAACTATTCCAGAAGATTGCGAATTTTTGTCTACAAGAAGATATAAGAGTTAAGACTTATTGTAGTATTTGCATTGCTAAACAAGTAACTATTCCAACACCTGATATAGAACTAAAATAAAATAAAATGAATATTTCAATATTTACCATCATAAAGAATTGAAGATGGTTGAGATATTTCTCACACTTCATAAGCAAATCAAAATTTATGATCAAAACCATCACTATAGTTGGCAAAAATTAAATTGTTGTAGGAAACTTACACAGTGGACAAGTGCCAAGAGGTTACGAAAAGGCAAATTTATAGCGAAAGATATTAAGTGAAATAACATTAAGTAAACCAATAAGTACTAACAAGGGGTTTATGATCAAATGAGTAACTATAATGTGTGAAACCATTTGTTAATATGAGTAACATTGATAGATTATCCATCTAAAAATATTGATAGATTATCCAGACCTATAAGCATTTGTACTACAAGAATTGTCAAGACAACCTGAGAAACAAAGTCAAAACGTTAAGATAAATTGAAAAACGCATGTTGTAGAAAACTTTTATTAGAATAAGGATAAACCTGGTCATTGTTCTATTTCCTTGAAGGCCAACTGAAACTTAACCTGCAACCAAACAAAGTTGAAAAGGTAATATGTTAGAATTTGAATATGATTTTTTTATGATGTCATTTAAGTTAATTTAAATTCGAGATGTTTGAAAAAATTCAAAGATATTTTGTGATTCTAGATATTTATGGTCAATGTGGTTTGAATTTATTATTTGGAGATATTTTGATTTATTGTTGTTATGGAGTAATGATTTTTTAGGTATGGAGTAGATATTTATTCAAAAAATTCATTCCAATTAAAAACGAACGTCTACCAGAAGGAGGCAACAACATAAAGTAAACACAGACGTCCACTACAAATGTTCGTCAAGACATGCTTTCAACACAGTAGATTTTCAAACGTCCGCTGGCTGAAGTTTTACAATGAACCAATGAGTTTCGAGACATCTACTAGATTGTACCCTTCAATACAAAGTTTGAATAGACGTCCACGTGGGTGTCTGCTACGTGCTGTGGATGCCAACTTGGATTATTTTAATAGCTATTTTTTTACAAGCCAATAGAAAGACAATTAACGCTTTTAAAGACACAAGACTCTCTGTACTTTCTAATCTCTTCAAATCTTTTTAAATCACCAAATAAACTCCATTGCTTTTGTGATGATTTGATATTCATTTTCTCAATCTTTTATTGTAAAGCAGTAGGACTTCAACTTATGAAGGATTCAATGATGTGAGCTGGTGGTCAATGAAGACCACCGTTACATGTGGAATGAGTAACGGTTGTTCATTACTTGACATTAAATTCCTGATGTTAATGACAATAATTGCCGACATAAATGGCCAACGTTAATGTGAATGAAGTTGTTGTGGGGGGCAGAGGGAGGTGGAGGATTACAGGCTCCTATAAATAGAGACAGAAATCAAAGGAGAGGATCATCGAAAAGAAATACCTCGGATTTCCATCTGCTTCACCTCGCCGAAACCCCAATATGCCGTCCAACAGTAGTATCAAAGCTAGGTTTAGCCGCGTGGCCGCCGCTCTGCCATACGCGAACCACCCTGCAAACCCTGACACCCACTGACGCCCGCCGCACACCCTTGTGTGCGCAATCCCCCTTCCCCGCGTGGCTCACTCCCAGCGCACGCCGCTCACTCCCTGCGCCCGTCGTTTTCCCCTGCTCCGCACCTTTTCGCGGTGCTGCGTACGAATTCGACTGGTTTGATTTTTTTCTCCTTTCATTTCATTTATATTGCCAGTTACTGTGTAGCATTATCTAGATTATTATAGTCATTTCATTCTCACCAGTTTATTACATTTACTCTAAGGTTCACATGTTGGTTTTCTAAATTAAATAAAAAAAACATGCGAAGGTCTGACATCAACTTGCGTGTAAAAGTTACAGTGTTTTATAAGTTACTGTTCATTTATTTTTTGTTCATTTTTTAACATGAATGTTATGTAGGATACTGTGCATGTTAGGTTTGTCTTTGTTTAGTGTCATTGGTTAGTTTTTAAATTATTAAAATATGTGTAGATTAAACATTGTTGCATGATTAATAAAAAATTTTAATCTTGAATAATATTGCAAGTGATTGAAACCTGGTAATTAGAAAATTTGTTTTAAAAGATAAATATTATATTAAGCGCACCTATTTGGCGCACCATACTGGCGCACCAAATAGGCGCATCTATCTAGCGCACATAAGTGGCGCACTTACCTGGCGCATGTAACTGGCGCACGAAGCAGGCGCACGTAGCAAGCACACATTACAGGCGCACCAGACTAGTGCACTGGTCTGCTTCTTTGCATTAAGGTCCCTAAACCTTATAAACTTTGTTGAGTTTTTAAATATTGTTTAATTCCCGGAATTATTACTTGATCTTTGTGAGATTGCATAATTTTAAATTTGAAAAAATCTATATTTGTTGTAGATTTAAGAAATGGCTAGCAAACTGTTCACAACTAAATTGGCTAGGATAGAAAAGTTGAATGGGACGAACTATGAAATGTGATATCGGAAAATTAGACATGCACTAGAATATGATAATATTGAACATGCTATAGAATCTAATCCTCCGAAATTGCCAAATTACGCTTCTGAAGCGGAAATTAAAAAACATGAAAAATTGATGACAAAAAGGCTAAAAACCTTATATTCTTGTTTATGGAGGATAGTCTATTAAAATGTTTTGAAATATGCACTACATCATTCACATTGTGGAAGGCTTTGAAAAAAAAATATGATAAAACAACAGAAATGACAACCCAACTTCTCCTTCAAAAGTATAACTCTTGCAAAATGCTCGAGGAACAAAATGTAGTAGAACATATAAATGGCATGATAGTTATGGTAAAGGACTTGGCTATTGCAGGAATTCTCATACTAAAAAACTGCAAATAGCTACAATTTTAAATAGTCTCTCACACAACTATGACATGGTAACCACATCTCTTACGTCAACCTCAATTCAACTTTCTGAACTACTAGGTTGGCTATAGAACAAAAAATTATGGCTAGCAGGAAGAAATATAAAACCAATCTAGAAGAAGCAAATGCTGTGTAGTGGAAGTCAAAGTTTGATAAGAATAATAAGAGAAAGAATAGATACAACAAAAACTTCAAGCCAAATCAAAGGAAAAGACTACAAGGATCTTGCCACGCATGTGGCCAATTTGGTCACTACAGAGCTAATTGTCCTAATAGGGATGGAAACAAAGGCAAGATCTTAGAACAGAAGAATAAAAGAGTCTTTTTTTGTGTCACTGAATGTAATAATGTGGTAACTCCCAATACAAATGAGTGGTGGGTGGATTCTGGTGCTACATGGCACATTGCCAAAACCAAACAAGGATTGGAGTCATTCAAAGAATTCAGTCCTGGAGAACAACGCATCTATATGAGTAACAATATCTATTTAGATGTGGAAGGAGTTGGCACCTACCGCTTGGATTTGGGAGGCAGCATTATGGTACTAAAAGACTCCTTTATGCACTAAACATGAGGTGGAATCTTATTTCAGTTAGCATGCTCGTAAAGAAAGGCATGGAAGTCAGGTTCTACAATAAACGTGTATCCATAGGAAAAGACAAAAAGGTCATTGCTATGGGAAAATTTGTACCTGAATATGATCTGTTCAAACTTGTTGTATCTAGAAATGAAATAAATAATATTGATGTGGCTTCTAGTTATTTCTTGTGCTTCTTATCGGAATGTAAATTATGGCATTTAAGATTGGTTCATGTTAATATGCATAAAATGAAATAAATGGTAAAAATGAATTTGTTACCTCATTTTAATGACATGGAATTAGAAAAGTGTCAACATTGCATAGTTGGAAAATTGACTAAGAAACCATTTGGAATAGGACATAGATCAGATGAATTATTGGGATTAATTCATTCTGATGTTTGTGGTCCACTTAGTGTTAAAACATATGATCACAAGGAATATTTTGTAACCTTCATAGATGACTTTTCTAGATATACTTATGCTTATCTAATAAGCCATAAAAGTGAAGTCTTGACTTGTTTTAAGAAATACATGTCAGAAGTTGAAAAACAACTAGGAAAAAATATTAAGGTATTAAGGTCAGATAGAGGTGGGGAATATAATTCTAAGGAATTTGAACTGCTTTGTGAAATGCATGGAATCAAGAGGCATACAACAATGCCTTATACTCCACAATAAAATGGTGTAGTGGAAAGAAAAAACAGAACTCTTATGAATTCTGTTAGATGGATGTTGTCACATTTAGGACTCTCTAAAAGTTTTGAAGAGAGGCTTTGCTTACAGCAAATCATGTGTTAAATAGAATACCCACAAAATCTATACCTAGTACACCTTATGAGTTGTGAACTAGGTCAAAGCCCACTTTTCATTATTTGAGGAAATGGAGTTTTGTAGCTCATGTACTTATTCCTGGTCAATTAAGGAATAAGTTAGATTTTAGAACCTTGAAGTGTACATTTATAGGTTATTGTGAAAATTCTTTTGGTTATAGATTTTTCCATAAAGAAAAGGGAATCATTGAATATAGGGATACAACTTTTCTTGAAAACTTAAAAGAAAAGGAAGAAAATGAAAATGAAATAGAATCACTACTTGTAGTGCGAGATAACTATTTCAATGATATCTCGGAACATGACCCTATGATTGAGGGGGAACAAAATATGGAAGATGTGAATGAACCTATGGAAAATATAAGGGAAAACTAAAATGAGCCTGTAAATGGAAATGATGGAATAATAGATCAAAATGAACAAACTCAAAATAGAATTCAACCGGTAGAGCCTATTAGCAACAAAAGAATAAGGACTCAACCTACTTGGATGAATGATTATCATTTGTATTCTTGTGAGTCTTTATGCTTAATAGCAGATATAGAGGAAAATCACATGGAATCCATGAAATATAAAGATGCTATTGAATCAAAGGAAAAAGATTTATGGTTTGAGGTCATGAATGATGAAATCGATTCAATGGAAAAGAACAATGTATGGGAATTATGTGATTTACTTAGTGACAGAAAGGCCATAGGGTGAAAATGGATATTTAGGAAAAAGCTAAAGGTTGATGGGTCTATTGATAAGTATAAGGCTCGGTTAGTTGCTAAAGGTTATACACAAAAATCGGGAATTGATTATCAAGAAAAATATTCTCCAGTAGCTAAGTTCGCATCTATAAGGATTATATTGGCTACCGTTGCAAATTTGGATTTGGAATTACATCAAATGGATGTAAAAACTGCATTTCTAAATGGTGATTTGCAGGAAGAAATTTACATGTCACAACCTGAGGGATATCAGGTAAAAGGACATGAAAACAAAGTGTGTAAATTAAATAAGTCAAGATATGGTTTGAAACAAGCTTCTAGACAATGTATCATAAGTTTCATGATGTGATTGTCAAAATAGGATTTGTTTCAAACAGGTTAGACTATTGTGTATATGTCAGGAAAAGTAGGAGCATGTTTATTATATTGTCCTTGTATGTGGATGATATTTTGCTTGTCGGAAATGATACTGACATGTTGAACAACACAAAGGAAGAACTTAGCAAAAGGTTTAAGATGAAGGACATGGGAGAAGCATCTTATGTTCTTGGAATACAAATCCTTAAAGATCGGGGATCTGGAACACTAAGTATAAATCAAGAAAGATACCTACGAACAGTGCTGAAAAGGTTTAGAATGGAGAATTACTCCTCAGCCCCTACACCATATGTTTTTGGGAAAAGATTAAGTAAGGACCAATGTCCTGGAAAGGAGAAAAAACCTTTAAGAGCACCTTATGCCCAAATGGTTGGAAGTTTGATGTACGCTATGCTGTGTACACGGCCAGACTTGGCATATGCTGTTAGTGTTGTCAGTAGGTATCAAAGTAATCCCGAAACAAAACATTGGGAAGCTGTAAAAAGAATAATGAAATTTATGAAAGGAACTCTACATCATAAGTTGACTTATCAAGCGGATGGGCTTGAATTGCTTGGTTATACAGATGCTGATCTGCGTGGTGACAAAAATGATGGGAAGTCCACCTCGGGACATGTATTCATCTTTGGAGGTGCAGCTGTATCTTGAGGAAGTAAAAGGCAAGGATGTGTAGCAAAATACACACAAGAAGCTAAATATGTTGCCTGTAGTGTAGCTGCATCACATGCTGTTTGAATCAGGAGATTTATAAATGATTTAAATCTCAACTTGATAAATGGTCTAATAGAAATGTATTGTGATAACCAAGCGGCAATAAGTCTTGTACATAGTAGTGCAAATACAACAAGAGAACAACACATTAACATACATTATCACTATATTAGTGATATTGTGAAGTGTGGGGAAATAAAACTGAGTTACATACCCACATCTGATATGATTGCTGATTTTATGACAAAAGGGATTACAGCGAAACAATTCATTAAGTTTGTGAACTTAATGGGATTAAGGAACATTTCCATAGATAATGGAAATGAAAAACATTCTCATGAATAGTGGGAGTGGAAATTGAAACAATACACTTCACGAATATTGGAAGTGGAAGGTCAACATCATTTTTGCATGGAATTTAGTGTGGTCTTCATCACCAAGTGGGAGATGTGAGCTGGTGGTCAATGAAGACCACCGTTACATGTGGAATGAGTAACGGTCGTCCGTTACTTAACACTAAATCCCTGATGTTAATGACAATAATCGTCGACATAAATGGCCGACGTTAATGTGAATGGAGTTGTTGTGGGGGCAGAGGGAGGTGAAGGATTACAGGCTCCTATAAATAGAAAAGGAAATCAAAGGAGAGGATCATCGAAAAGAAATACCTCGGATTTCCATCTGCTTCACCTCACAGGAGCCCCCATACGCCTTCCAACAAATGAAAGGTGTAAACAAGTACTTCTCTGTCCTTTAAAAAAAAGGAGTTGTGGAACTTCATAAAACAGTGATATATGAATACTAGAATAAGACAGAGCTTGAACTAGTAAAAATCTGTATATGCTTGTGTGAATAATTTCTATGGTGAATGTTTCCAGCTATCTTGGTGAGATCCATTAAATTTGGTGCTTCATAATGTTATTTGTATACAACAACAAATATCTTTTTTCATTCTCCTTTCTAGAGAAGTACCTTCATTCTAAAATTTAGTGCTTAATCGATGCTCAATGGAAAAAAGTCGATCATTTATATTCCAAAACCTTCATTCATACACATCTTCATGTCTTCAATTGTTTCCATAACAACAATCCTATTGAAGGAGGCTTTGATTGAAGTTGAGGTAGATGCAGTAGATGGCTCAGAAGAAGATGGAGGAACATCTGAGTGAACACTTGTATTGTTGATCGGTCTCGAGAGCTTATAAGGCTTATTTGAAAATACAATCCCTATGATCTTAAAAATATGACTCAAAAGAATACCAAAAGGAGAAAAAGAAAGACGCTGATGAGAATTAACAACATTAAAAACATAAAGATTCCATTTGACAAGATTGTTTTCCATGATACAAAAAACAGTTACCATAAGAATAGTAGATAACTCAATCTGGTGACTAGAGCACACAATAAGATTTTTAAACATTACTTTGGCAACCATACAAACTCTATGCTTCAAAAGATTTAAAAACATTTTATATCCAAATTGACAATATTTAAGAGATACTTACCAAAGATTAACCCTAGTAATTAATATTTCTCAAAAATATCATCACTTAACTAAATCTCATTATCTATAGTGATATTATAAATGTCAATATCACCATCTAGTAGATAACAAGTTTTAGTCAAATAATCGAGAATAATAGTATAAGCATGATGGTTGACAATAGCAAAACGTTCATAAAAAATGATCTTGTAAAGAGGAATAAAACCAAAGTACTAATTGAGGATAAGCCTTATTTTACTACGAAAAGGATAAATACTTGTAAAGCTTGACATTCTTGAAGTGAGATTCAACACCAAAGTTAATAAAATCATGCTCAGAGATTAATCTCTCTATTAAAAGATTCCTAGAAAGATATTTTTCAAAAGAAGAGGAGTGCAAAAAAGTAAGTACAGGATCGTCTTGTTTCAATACCTTCCTTTCGAGATCATCTTCTTCTTTGAATCGTTTCTAGTAGCCATAATGTTGTCGTTGAAGATCAAGCAAAAAGTACATGAACGATGGAAAGATAAGGAACATCAGAAGAGAAACACTGTGAGGATTAGATCCAGCCAGAACCCAAAAAAAATCATCAAGATTCGATGAGAGAATCACGAGATCAATGAGAATTGGAGGTGAAAGAAGAAGAGAATGTGCAAGTGAGAGGTACAGAGAAGAAAAGCTAAAGCAACAACTTAAATAAGATACAAGATTGTCTGTTAAGTCTTACAATAGATTTTTGAACGTTCAAAAATTAGAAGATACATTCTAAATGGATGTCTAGAAACTTCCTACCTAGGAAGTTTCATTAAGTAGATGTTTGCTCAGACGTCTGCTTAATGACAAACAAATCAAATAACTAAATAAAAATACATAAAAATTATGAAAATTCATTAAAAATTATAATAAATATTTTCAACTAAATTAGAAGAACATAGCCTATAAATAACAAGAAAAACACAAAAATTTAACAATCACATAGCCTACAAATACCTAAGTTCCTACTAATTATAATGAAAACATCCTCACCTAATGGTTTAGTAAAAATATCAAACAGTTGATCTTTAATATTCACAAAAACCAATTCAAAATCTTTCTTAGTAATATGATCCCTTAAAAAATGATATTTAATTTCAATGTGTTTTGTCCTAGAATGCAATACTAAATTCTTAGAAAGGTGAATAGTGCTAGTGTTATCACAATAAATAGGTGTAGAAAAATATTCAAAACTATAATTTCTAAGTGTTTGTTTAAGCTATAAAACTTGAGTTTCATAAAAACCTGTAGCAATATATTCAGCTTCAGTTGTAGATAGTGTTACAATATTTTATTTCGTACTAAACCAAGAGATTAGAGAATTATCTAAAAACTAACAAGTCTCATTAATACGTTTTCTATTAGTTTTAGACCAACCAAAATCAGTATCAGAAAGAGCTTTAAGAGAGAAATCACTATTCTTGAAATAAAGTAAACCTCATCCATATGAATCCTTAAGATAAGCAAAAGTTCTCTTCAATGCATTCATGTGATATTCCTTAGGATTAAATTAAAATCTAGTACACAAGTACACAACAAACAAGATATCTAGTCTACTAGCAGTTAGATATAATAAACTACATATCATACCTCGATAGCATTTAATATCTACTGAATTACCGACTCATCTTTGTTTAGCTTAGTTGTTATGCTCATTGGAGTGAATTTAGGCTTCACATTCTCAAATCCAAATCTCTTCAACAATTCCTTTGTGTACTTTGATTGATGAACAAATGTTCCACTTGAAATTTGTTGAATTTGGAGTCCAAGAAAGAAAGAAAACCCCCTCATCATTCTCATTTTAAATTGATTTTGTATTTACTTAGAAAATTCTTGATACAAAGATTCATTAGTAAAACAAAAAATAATTTCATCTACATAAATTTTGTAACATCTGTGCTTGGATTTTTCCATTTTAATATAAACCATGGATTTCTTGTAATTATTTGTATATGGTTTATTAATGGTAAATCCAATTTGTGTTTGTTGGTTGTGAGTTCCCTCTGTATTCTGTGCTTTGGTTCCACCCTTGTGGTGTGTTTCTGTGGCCAGTGGGTCGGTTCTGCCTTGAGAACTGTGCTTGTGGTGGACCCACTTGGGCTTTGGGCTTTGGCCTTGACTCGGTCAAGAGCCAGCTGTGCGGTGCGCTCGGTCAAGAGCCAGCTGTGCGGTGCGTTTGACCCATTTTCCTCCTTCCTTGCTGTGAGTGCCTGCATCCTCTTCCCGACCCCGTGAGCCCTAGCGGGAGAAAGGCTGCATGATCTGTCTCCTCCGTGCAGAGCTAGGCTTAGCTGGGGAGCACCGGCGGGATTCGGGGAAGACTGGCATGGCGGAGGGCTTTAAGAGGAGGTGCTTGGCTCGGAGGAGAAGCAGAGGTGTTGAGAGGGAACGAGAGGAGTGGGTGGTTGCTGCGGAGGCTTCGCGGGTCTGGAGAGCTCGCGCGAGAGTGGGGAGGCTGGGTTGGTGCCGTGCACCACTGGAGGAGGGTACGCGAGGCTCGCCGGAGCCAAGTACGCGTCCTCATCCCCTCTTCTCTTCCATTTGTAGCATATGCCATTTTAGGGCAAAGAATGGATTTAATGCATGGAAATGTTGTATAAATCATGATAAAATGTGGAAATGATGTGAATGAGTTAGATAGCATGTTTAGGATGTTATCATGCTATTTTATGGGGTTTTTGTGTGGATTTCGTGG
>JAMKQA010027959.1:0-10112 GCA_024699735.1 Posidonia australis
TATATATATATATATATATATATATATATATATATATCTATATATGTATGTATGTGTGTGTGTATGTATGTATGTATATTTATGTATGTGTGTGTGTATTTATATATATATGTATATATGTGTGTATATATATATATACATATATATATGTATGTATGTATTTATGTGTATATATATATATATATATTCCTGATATGATATATACCTTAATTATTAATATTTATAAGCATTTTATTGGTGATACTAATAATACATTTGAGAAAAATCGTGAACAATTATTGAATCTTTGGTGTACCACTTTAATAGATTTTAAATGGTATAAAGATGTGTTCCTGCCAAGAGTATTTCTGTTAAGTGACTGTAATAATGCTATTTGGAAAGAAAAGTTTGTATCAGGACTACCATTTTTATTTTCTGAAAAGGTTAGAGAAGCATTAAGACAACACTATAATAATTCTCTCCCCTTTGACCAAATTTCTTATAGCAAATTTATACCAATAATTAATCAAACAAGATTGACTTTATATAATGATTTAAAACTTAAAGGACAAATAATGAAACAAAGGCTACTTGGGAGAAAAGAATTAGGAAATTTTTGCTATCAATTTGGGGTAGACGACCCCAAGTTAACTCCAAAATGAGCTAAAAGAGGTAAGGAAAAGAACTTTAAAAAACATAATGAGAGTCAGAAAAAATACCATAAAGATCAAGTTAAAAAACTTAGAAATAAAACTAAAACAAAAGGATACACTAGAAAAACCCCAATATGTTATAAGTGTAACAAAAGGGGACATTATGCTAACAAATGTTTCGAACGAAATAGCAAAAGAAAAATTAATGAACTACTTTTGGAATCAAAAGAATTTAACAAAGAAGAAATAGACAACATAATAAACAAATTATATCTTGACTCTGATGACACCAGTTAAGAAAATGAAGATGTAGACAAAGATAACGAAGAAAGCATATGTGATTGTTGTGAAATAAACAGCGATCCTGATGAAGTTAATGTCTTAAACTCGCAAGAACAATTCATACTAGAGATGATAGACGCTATATCGAATCCTAAAGAGAAAGTAGAACAATTAAATAAATATCTGAATATAGCAAGACATTTGAAAAAAGAAAAACTAATAAATGAAGAATATTACTCATTTGATCAGGTTCTAAAACGACTGAAACCCGAAAAATTCATAGAAAATCCTTCCACTATAGAAGAACTTAAAAAAGAGCAAAACGAGATAAAGCAAGAAATTCAACAATTAAAGCAAAGAATAAAGATATTAGAATTGAAAGATGAATCTATTCTTGAAGAAAACTTTGAATTTGTGAAACATCTGAACCTCAGGAAAAAGAAGATGAATTCATTAATTCAATAAAAAAGTATATTAAACAAAAGTGGTTAAGCAAAGTTTTACTAAAAATAAGGAATCATATTATACAACACACTGCACTTCTAGATTCAGGAGCAGACGTAACTTGCATTAGAGAAGGAATAATTCCATCAAAATATTTCGTAAAAACTACACATAGGATTAACACAGCCAATGGAGGTCAAATACAAATAAAGTATAAAATTCCAGAAGCTCACATATGTGTAAAAGGAACATGTATTAAAACATCCTTTGTTCTTGTTAGATATCTAAATCAAGGAATAATTTTGGGAGCACCTTTTCTTAACTTACTAAAACCCTTTTAAGTTGATGACAACGAAGTACATTCTACAATTAATAGGGAAAAAGTTTCGTTTTAATTTCATAATCAGCCAAAAATCTCTTTCCTACAAGAACTAAAAAATGCAATAGAATATAAAGAAAAATTTATTAGTAAGATCTTCGAAGAAATAAAAACAATAAGGATCTCAAATTTGATAAATAAAAAAGAATTTTAGGAAAAACTAAAAGACTTTCAAGAAAAAATGGAAAATGAGGTTTGCTCTGTTCTCCCAACTGCCTTCTGGCATAGAAAAAGACATATGGTCAGATTACCATATATAAAGGACTTTAATGAACAAAAAATTCCTACTAAAGCTTGACTTATACAAATGAATCAGCGGTTTCTAGAATTTTGCAAGAATGAAATTAAAGATCTTCAAGAAAAGGGACTTGTTAGGCCCAGTTCATCCCGATGGAGCTGTGCAACATCGTTTATATAGATGATATGTTAATATCCTCGCATAATATCGAAGAACACTGGATTTAGGCCCAGTTCCTCTTTGTTGTTAAACACAATGGTTTAGTAGTATATGCTAAAAAGATTAAGTTATTCCAAACATCAATCCAATTTTTAGGATTTAAATTTAATAAAGGCACAATATCCCCAATAAATAGGGTCATTTCCTTTGCAGAAAAATTTCCCAATGAATTGAAAGATAAAAAACAGTCACAATGTTTTCTAGGATGCTTGAACTATGTTTCATATTTTTATAAAGATCTCGCCCTAGATTAGAAAATTCTAACTAATAGACTAAAAAAGAATTCCCCTGAATGGACTCAACTACATACTAAAATAGTAAAGAAATAAAAGGAAAAGTTAAGTTTCTCCCATGCTTAAATATTAGAGACATAAATATTTTTAAGATTGTTGAATCTGATGCTTCAGATAAGGGTTATGGAGGAATATTAAAACAAAAGATTAAAGACAAAGAACAATTAGTTAGATATACGTCAGGTTTGTGGAATATAACTCAAGAAAATTATTCCATAATTAAAAAAAAATGTTAGCTATTGTTCTTGTTATAACAAAATTTGAAGAAGATTTATTAAATCAAAAATTTCTTCTAAGAATAGATTGCAAAATTGCAAAATATGTTCTAGAAAAAGATGTAAAAAATCTAGCATCAAAACAAATTTTCACTAGATGGCAAGCAATACTATTAGTCTTTGATTTTGATATAGAATTTTTAAAAGGAGAAAATAATCATTTACCCGATTTCTTATCTCGAGAATTTTTACAGGGATATGGCTCTTAATACTAGGGGATGTCTGCAGAAAGAAAAAGAACTATCTACTGAGATAAAGACTAAAAAACAGAGCAATATCCTTCTGTTAAAAATGAATACTCAAGAAGATGATAGAGAAAAGATGATAATCGATCATCAAGAAAAATGTCCATACATGGAAAAATCTTTAAAACATATTTTGATTCTTCAAGCCAAGGATCTTGATTCTAATCCTTATGATTTGGCAAATAAATATCTGCCAGAGAGATATAATTATATTCCTACTATGATGGGTAAAACCCCACGATATTATGAGAAAATATTTGTTGAGTCTGGAAGTGCTATAATCCAGCATAATTACAGAGGAGGAAAATCAAGAGAAGAAATTGCCTTATCCAAGATCACTATTGAAAAGGTCATACCTCTGGAAGAATGAGATATTACACAAAATCCCAATCACTTTCGTAAATTTTATGACCTTAATTTCCCAGGTCCAAAATATTATAGTTACTGGGATTACCAAGATGCTTGGGAAAATGTTCTTCTTGTCCAAAATAGCCATATGAAACACTCATGGTTTATAAGGTTCAGCTACCAGGGAAATAAACCAAATTGGTTTTATTTGTTGTTATGGAAAAAATTCGGCCCAAATAAGGAAATTCTTCTTGAACAACTTAAAAAATCTGCTCAAAATGATCAAGATTTATACAATCTGTTTACTAAATATGGTGTCCCATGGATCCTAAGATGGGATTGGATTATTTCCATACTTGCTGCTCCAGAATATTATCTGGATAAAGGAATATTTGTTAAATGGTGGGATAAATATAATCTCACTTATGTTCAGCAAAAAAGGGCAATTTTGTTCCTAGCAAAACCTAGTAAGCCCTTAATCTCCTCTATAGAAAGGTTCAGTCAGCTAAATCAAGAACTGACCCAAAAATTTCAATCAAGCCATCCTATAGCTTTGGAATCCCAGTTGAAGCTAATGGTTTTTGAAGAATTAAATAAAATCATGACACTTGTTAAAACTGATCAATCCTCTTCAACCTCATCACATCTCTCCGACCTTTATGCCAATGAGGATATTTGCTTCGGTATTGAAAATTACCCATTTGACAATGAGGCGCTGCACAATATGGACACCTGATGGGACTTAAAGCTAAAAGAATTCGCATTAGCTACTGTATTCGTGTAAAGATTATCTTTAGCAAAAGAGAAAAGAATGGAGAAGACATAAAGAGGGAATAAAGCTGATTCCACTTGTGAAAAGAAAAGGAGAGATGTGACTACACTAAAAAAGAAGGATTCACAAATCCATTATTGTAAACACCCTAGTTTTGCAGTCACTTAGCAGCAGGCTCCTTTAGTTGCGACCACCAAAACCCTAGCCCACTTAAGCCCACACAAGCCCATTCAGGCCCACACCAGTCCACTCTGACCTAATTAAAATTAAAACAAAAAAAAACACATTTAAAACCCAAAATCAATCAAGTAAAAGCCCTAATTCAAGACAAAATTAAATAAAATCCAATTAATCAAACAAAAACCCTAATTCAAGTCAAAATTAAGTAAAATCCACTTAAACCCACTTATAACCCAATTAATTAAGTGAAAACCCTAATTAAAGTTAAAATCCATTTAAATAATTTAAAACACTAATTAATTAAACTAAAAACTCCAATTAAAATCCAAAAATCGTAATTAAAATTTAAAACCCTAATTAAACTAAAAACCCTAATTAAAATCCAAAAAACCCTAAATTAAAATTCAAAACCCTAATTAAATCATAAATCCTAATTAAAACACAAAAAACCTAATTAAACTCAAGATCCTAATCCAAAACCTTAACTAAGATCTAAAAACCCTAAAAAAACCAAAAACCGTAATTAAAACACAAAATCCTAATTACAGCCCAAAACCCTAAAGTTAAAATAATTAAAACAATAAAAACCCTAAAATAGTTAAAACCCTAATTCAAAACTAAAATCAAAAATCAAATTTAAATCACAAAGCCTAAATTAAAAACCTAAAAGCAAAATCCTAAAATCCATAAAAATCCCACAACAAAAATAAAACAAAAACCTAAAATAATTAAAACCCTAATTTAAAACCAATTAATTAAACTTTAATCATAAATTTAATTAAAATCATAAAACACAATTAAAAACCTAAAAACAAAACCCTAAAATCCATTTAAAAACCTTAAAAACAAATCCCAAAAAACAAAAAACCCAAAACCCTAATCCCAATTTGCAGCCCAATAAGCCCAATACCCCATTTAAACTCTCAATCAAAAACCTTATAAAACATCCAAAAATAATTCCGACGAGCCTTTGATCTCTGGCGAGATTTCCGGTGACCAATCCCGACATTTCCGACAACCAATCTTGACAATTCCGGCAGTCAATCCCATAATCTCTGGTGCGCATCCTCCTCCCGAGTGATTTCCGAGCTTTCCTCCTCCGTCATGCTCCGAAATCCAACGGTAGCCAGGCCTTGCAAGGGAGATCGATGGAGTGGGAGAGCCCCGTCGGAGTTTAAAAACTTCCACCACCGACAGACCAGCTGTGACCATGCCTGTGGAATCCTTGCACGGCTCTCCTTCTACCGAGTGCGTGGAAGCACACGATGAGACCTAATACGGTCACGGCGAAGATGGTGAATTCGAAGGAAAAGACTAGACCCGGAAATACCAAGGGAAGATAAAAAGGATAAGGAAAGGAGTCACCACCTAGTCTTTTAATGGAAAGACGAGGAAAACCAAAAACACAAGAAAATTGGGAAGCAAACAAGATGCATAATGTATGTGTGTGCTTCGTGCCTAATGGACAATGTACTAATGAATGCAGGCCAGAGAAAGGGTATGGATTCTGGTTACGCATGGGGAAGGGGTTAGGCACTCCCATGCGCCCGAGAAAACTCGATTTTTCTAGGTTTCCCTATTGTCAATGGTCTATGGATGTATGCTTGCTTATTCTATATGCTAATGCTAAATATGACTGAAAACATGCCAAATCAAAGTAAAGAAATGAAACAAAGGAAAAGCTAATCCGAGGGTCAAATGTAGGCATGGAGAATGCCACTTTACTGTACGCCCTTGGGTGATGAGGAAAATCGTGAAAATCGAGAAATTCTTGGAAAGCGCCTCGTTAATCAGCGAAAATTTGAATAAATCCGTGAAAATCAAAAAGGGGAAAATAATCCTCATTTCGAGACCATGTCGGCTTTGTCAAGCCTTTTATTGTACGCCCTCAGGCGATGGAAAACCAAATCACATCAAAGACACGGAGCCACGGTGGAGCGGAGCCTCTGAGCGCCGCTGCCCCGTCCCCAGTGGTAGGTTCGCCACCACCGACGAGGCCTTTGGCCTCTAGATCGAGGAGAGACTCCCAAGGTCACTCCTCCCTCTCCTTCCTCATCCTCAGGGAGAAATCAGGGAAACGAGGAGAAAACCAAGCTAGGAAAGTGTGCGCAAAGCCAAGTAGAAAAGACAAGAAAACTTGTGCGGAAAGATGTGAAAAGATATGCAAAATGCAAGTGTGAGTGCAAATATGAAAATTCCAGGGGTTTTTGTGCAAAAAGCCCAAATTCTGAGTAAAACTGAAGTTTTGAAGCCCAAATCATAAAAAATACATAGGAAAACACATTCTAAGCAATTATGAGGAAATCTAGGGTCAATTATGCAAACATGTGCATTCCTAGTCAAAATGAAGTTTCCTAGGGGTTAAAATGCAATTTTACCACTAAAACATGCATTTAAAACAATTCAGTGGAAATTCAGGGTGAAATATGCAAGAAAAATGATTCAGAAAAGGCTCTAGAAAGTTTCAGGGGCAAAATAGTCATTTTACCCTTGAAAACAGGCATTCAGAGTAAAATTAGTGAAGTACAGGAGCTAAACTGCAAATTGCTCAACAGAAAAAAAAGCATCCAGAAGAAACGGAGGGTCAGAATGCAATTTACCTAGAGAAAACATGCTTCAGAAAAGTTTTCAAAAACTTATGGGGCTGAAGTGCAAATTAACCAGCAAAAACAACATCTTGGATGATTTCAGAAAGAATGTAGGGGCTTAAATGCAAATTAACCAGAAAAATGAACTTTCAGAAAGATTTCAAGAAAGCTCAGGGTCTCTTATGCAAAATTCCTGAATAAAATGCATTAAAAGAAAGTTGAGTGCTTTTGCTAAAGTTTAATGCCTGAAAAACATTCTTTTAAATGTTTAGGAGGAAGAATGTAATATTTTCAATTAAAACTTTATTCGAATGATTTATGAAAAAATGAATGGGGGACCTATTTGTAATAAAAGGACCTATGTGTAATAAAAAAAGGATCTGAATGTAAAGAAAATATAGTTTCAGATGTTTATTAAAATAAATGTTTTTTATTTCTTTTTTAAAGTAAAGAGGATCGACTGCTGCCGGCGACGGGGCTTGCCGCCGACGACCGCTGAAGGAGACCATCAAAGGCCATCCTGTGGTCTGATCTGAGATCAGACTTCAAGGGAGGCAAGAAGAAGGAGAGAGAGGAAGATCCAACAGTGTGGATCAGGTGCTCAACGGTGGGAATGGTCTATCGACCTTCCTCGCCGTCGAGCTCTCCAGCGACGACGTCGGAGAAGAAAGAGGACACTGGAGGCGGCGGCGCGGCGATCAAGGGCTAAAGGAGGCTTCGTCGTGCTGAGAGGAGCTTTCCCCTTCCATTCCTTAACGAAATGGCTGCTGGAGTAGGTCCCCGATCGAACTCGACGGTGCTCCGGTGACGGCAATTGCAGAGGAGGTCCGGAGCTCGATCCGCGCTATTGGTGGCTCTGGAATCTCGGGGGCACGCCGTGGGACATTTTCAGTGGCTTGGAGAAGCACGGTGGAGCTGGAGGCGCGCGTTCAGAGGCTTCTTCTGGTCTTCTTCACCGGCGACGGTGGGGTGCAGCGTCTCTGACGATCTTCTGGCTAGGACCTCAAGAGGCAGTGGAGCAGCATGCGGAGGAGTGGTGGAGCACGAGGAAGATCCAGGGAGGAAGAAGGAGCATCTTGAGGCACGAATCAACTCTTGGATTCATGCCCCCACCTCTGTCGTCGAAGATTGACTCCGGCGACACCTGAGAACTCTAATTCCAGCCAGAGTAGACCTCTGGCTTGCTTGGAATCACTCGGGAAGACTCAGGGGACCTTAGGAAGCTAAAATTGAAAGCAAGAGAGGCTGGAGGAAGGTGTACGTGGTCTGGCAGTGGAATTTCTCCCTTGCAGCTCGCCAGAGGTCGCCAGAATCGCCTCCTCCTCCACTACGAACTCCTCTCTCTCCCAGGAGCTCTCTCTCGCATCCTCTCCTCTCTCTCAGACCACTAGGAGCCCTATTTATAGCCTAGGAAGTCCATAACAAGCAAAACAAACTTCTAACAAACTACGACTAACTAAACAAACTCTAAACTACCTAACTAATCACTAACAAACTCACTAATCACTAACTAACTCACTAACAAACCTATAACAAACCTATGTTAAAAAATGGGCCTACATGGGCCTAACAGGCTTCATGGGCTTTGGTGGGCCTTCATGGGCTTAATGGGACTTAGATGAATTAAATGAGGCCTTGGATGAATTAAATGAGGCCTTGGTGAGCCTTCATGGGCCTTCAATGAGTTAAATGGGCTTTGTGGGGCTTAATGGGCCTATGTGGGCCTTCATGGGCCTAATGGGCTTCAATTGGGCCTAAATAGGTCTTGTGGGCCCAAGTGGGCTTAAGCGGGCCTCAAGGAATTAAATGGGCCTTCAATGAGTTAAATGGGCCAAAATTAGGTTTTGTGGGCTTTGAATGGATTCAATTAGGGTTAAAGCTCATTGGTGATTGAAAGCCCAGCCACCACACTTTCAACCTGAAAAATTGGGGTGTCTTCAGATGCCCCTCCCTGAGCGAGGTTGGAGGATGAATGGAACAGAGACTGATGCTCAGGGTTGACAAAGACACCCCACCCCCTCTCACAAGGAAGAGACATCAGGAGGAGGAGACCGCTACTCAGAGCTGACAAAGACACCTTGCCCGAAGCCACAAGAAAGAGTCAGTTACTGGCAACCAACCACCAGTCGGTGAATGCACCGAAGGTTCCGTCGTCAAAGCTGAAGCCAAATAGAGAAACAAAAACAAAAGACTAAGTACTGACAAGCTGACGACCAATCAGCTCCTAGGAGACATGACTAGTTATCGCACTAGTCGAGAAAAACACCAGACAAGACTCACGGTGCTTGCCGACCGAGAAGTGACTGGTCACGGAAGTCATCCGGGTAGTTCGACACTATTGAATTTTCCCATCCACGGTTCGTTCTGATGGAATGAATCCTGGTGTTCATTTACATTGATTTTCCTATCCACGGTTCGTTCCGATGGAACGAATCTTGGTGTGATTTTATCATCCACGGTTCGTTCTGATGGAACAAATCCTGGTGTTCATTTACATTGATTTTCCTATCCACGGTTCGTTCCGATGGAACGAATCCTGGTGTGATTTTCCCATCAACGGTTCGTTCCGATGGAATGAATCCTGGTGTTCATTTACATTAATTTTCCTATCCACAGTTCTGTAACCATGCTGGCTAGAATGGCAAAATATGCGAAAGTCGGCAAAGTCACGGCAAATATAAAATATGCAAATGTAGGAGTCGCCACCTAGTCTTTTATAATGGAAGACGAGGAAACCATATAAAACATGCAAATTATGCAATGGAAAAGCAGGTCTAAAAACCAGAAATGGCTAAGGATCCCTGTTACGCACGAGGAAGGTGTTAGGCACCCTCGTACGCCTGATAAATCGGTCTTCTATTGGTTTCTCATTTGCTTATGAAATGTCAGCTTTTCAGCCTTTTATATACGCCCGAGGGCGATATGCTATGCCATGCTAATGCGTGTGGTGTCTAAAATATATGTGCATGATGTGTAACAGTGTGTCCTAATGCTCAGAAGTATCACTTGTATGTCGGGTCAAGTGTTGATGCAAGAATATTGCATAATAAGATCAAAGATCTAATAATCTGGAGTGATTTTTCATCCTTGCCTTGCTATATGCCAAATGCAATCTAAAATGCATGGAATGATTGAAAATAGAGTTGTGCCTTCCTATTATGCCAAGGGAGAAAACCAAGGAAGAAACTCAGAAGCCAAATCGAGTCGAGAAAGCATG
>JAMKQA010027960.1:0-10664 GCA_024699735.1 Posidonia australis
TCCTTAACTTCTTCTGTATTATATTTCCAATTAATTATACCACTAGATCCTACTTGTATTTTTGATTGTTTTAAATCTGTATTTTCATCTTTATTATGTTTTGATATACATTTTTGTAAATGTCTAGATATGTGACGTACACCCCCTCCCCTAGGACATGTGTATGTGGCATTACAATAATTACAGTAACACTTAGTTTGATCTATAGGATCTAATGTAATATGCTCCCAAACCCAAGAACTTTGTTTCCTAGATTTTTTTGTGGCTGTGGATTGTGAAGTATTTGTTGGAGTATTTTGAGGATTATCTGACTCCATACTAGGGATATAATCATGAGTACCAATATTACCAATATTTTCTATTTTACTATTAAAAATTTCAATAAAACCCTTAACCCACAAAAACCAAAACCCAAAAATGGAAGGATTAGAAGTAAAGAATTTGGAGGGATTACAAGTAAAGAAAATTTGATATTGCTGGCTCAGCTACTGTTGCGTGGAGACTGGAGTCTGGAGAGCAGAAGTCCGGGCAGAATCCAAAGCCAAAGCAAAATCTTCACTTGAAAATCTTCTTTTGAGAATTAGCAAAATTTTGTAGAGAAGAGTTGAGAATTTTATGGAGGAGAGTTGAGAGAGTTGTGAAAAAAAATGAAAGGTATGAAGTACTATTTATAGGTTAAAATTAGAGATTAAAAAAAAAAAATTATTGAAAGTGACCGTTGCAAATGCAACGGCCAAAAAATTTTAAAAGTAGCCGTTGGCTACAGTAATTTTTTAAAAGGCAACGGTCCATTGGACCGTTGCTTGTTTTTTATATATATATATTTTTTTCGGGCCGGGCCGTTACTGTTTTTTTTGACCGGTCCAGCCCGTTACTGTTTTTTTTTCCTTCTGTTACTGTTCGCGGGCCGGCCCAGTCCGGCCTCGCCCGATCCGTGTTTTCCGTGGGCCAAATTGGACCTACTACGCGGGCCTTGGCGGGTCTGTCCGTTCGGCCCGCGGCATGCGACGGGCCTGGCCCGGTCCGACTCACGTCTGATTTCTTTGGACCCAGGTTGGACCATTCCCGGACTGGGTCGAGCGGACTTGTACAAATTCAATCCGATTTCCATGTCTACCAACAGACTTACATGTTGAAATAAATATTTGGAACTTAATCTCGATACATGTTTATGCGATCGATTTCATAATAAATGAAACGTGTGCCAGTTTATCTAGTAGAATATTAAAATAAACAATAATTGTCTCCTAAATTTTCTTTTAGAATTCCAAAGCGTCGGACCCAAAAAGGAGTGCGAAATCTCAAAGAGATCACCACCTAATCCAAGCCTGGAAGCTTGCCAATGGGTCAAACAATTTGTACGACATTGACGCTTGTAATACCCAAATAGAACGACAAAACTGAATAAATATTGAATAGCTTATCAACTAAAAAAAATGCTATTCTTCTAAAAGGAAACAAATTCTTTAATAAAATAATAATCGCAAAACGAATCCGACCTGCCGGATTCGAACCAGCGACCTAAGGATCAAGCTGCCGAACAGAAGCCCACTACAGTCCTCCGCTCTACCAACTGAGCTAAGGTCGGACTTTGATCTAATTTAATGTATTAAATTGTATAGTCTATTTAACAACACTCGGAAGCAGTATCCAGTGATATACAATAAATCTATCCCTAGGGAGAAAATATTTCCTGTTTACTTTTAGATAACGCTCCTAACCAAGAATTTTAAGGAAAGTGCATGCAAAATGAGAGAGACAGTGAAGGTACCTCAATGCAAACGTGTCATTGTTATCCTTTTTGTTGACATTGCGCCATAGCTTCTAAAGACATTCACCCATGGGTAGGAAAGCAAGGGCACATACAGGTCAATATTGTATGTTGGTGGGACTTGTGATATCTTCTCACAGCTGAGGAGACAATGTCCTTTGATGTTTGCAAATCATTACAAAATTGAGGAAACAAATTTAATTAGAAAAAGGGCCTAATGAGAATGTACATTGTAAAACTTGTTCTTGTGGTAGTTTTCATAACCAATGAGATTAAATTCAATACAACTTATCGATATCAAAAAAAAAACTTGTTCTTATGCAAGAAGCCAAGAATTGACGGAGGAGACATGTTATAAAAGGAAATTTTTTTATATATTAAGTTTTACACTAATATATACATCATTTATGTGATAACTCAAGAAGACGTCCGTGTTATATACTGATATGACATTTGCCTTGTATCATTTTCAAGAAATGAAATTACTGATATAAAATTGTATAGACTTGATACTAATCTATATTAAAATAATATCAAATCATTTTTATATTATTTAATATCATTCTTGTATTATTTGACATCATTATCGTGTTATTTTATATTATTTTCGTATTATTCAAATTACATCGTTTAACATCAATATCGTATCATCTAGTTTGTTGATGTCATTCTTCATGTCATGTTCTCATGTGACAAGAAGTTTACTTTAATTGTCATATCAATGATGTATGAATTGCTGTAAGATTTACTATATATGAAAAAGAATGTTATTAAAAATGTTAGGAACATACTTTAAAGTCCTCAAAAGTACCTTCGAACTAAAGAAATATCTTATGTCTCTTATATTTAACAAAACATACACGTCGTTATATATAGGCTTTTCTTCTTTGGCCATCTTCTTTAACCTCATTTCTTCTTCTTCTTTTTCATTTATTTTTAAATTTTGTATTAAGGTTGATTTGGAGACATTTTTTCCCTCCCATTCCTCTCATCACACCCATCTTTTTCCTTTTTTTTCCTCTCCATACTGGCCTCTCTAGTGGTGAGTGCTTTCCTTCTCCACTCTATAGCGATAATTGACTTTACACTATTCATCCATGGTTCTCAAAAGAGTCTTGTCTCACAATGCAACACCTTGTCATATATGAACAAGATTTGGGAGTAGAGGTTTCATTATGTGTGGCACTGCATCTGTAAGCACCCAATACACCTTAGAGGTTTCATTACTTGTCAACTAGTTGATTGATCAATGAAGTTTCTTATCAGGGCTCAGGTCATTTCAGGTTGAATCAATCCAATCCTAGGATCATGTTAGATTAGATTGAAAATAAGAAACCATTGGCCTTAACATGGTTTACAACTCTAAATTAGTTCAGATCGACAAAAGGTTAGTCTTAAATAATTTATATTAATTTTAAAATTTAAAAAAAATATTATTTAATAACTCAAATACTAAAATATATTGATAATATCATTGTTATAAATGATAAATGGATGATAATACATTAATACATAAAAAAAAGAATAACATGACATTGAAATTAATAAATTATTAATTACTCTAATATTCTTCGTCTCTATTTGCTTTCCAATGGACATCCACTTTCTAACAGCGAATGTCCATTTTTTGGTTAGGATTTCCTTAACTAAAAAAATGGATGCCCGTTTTTTATGAAACAAACATCTACTAATCGAAAATAGTTGTCTACTGGTGCACTATGATAAGTGAACATCCACTCTAAGTGAAGTGGATGGCCATTAAGTGAAGTGGGTACATGCTTTTCATTAATTTTTTTTACTAAAAATGGGAGAATTCTTCTTCTCAAATAAATATTTCATAAAATTTTATAAAATTCACTAACGTCCATGTTGATAAATAGGAACTCCATTTTTATAAACAAGACGTTTGTTTTGTTACACAAGACATCTTATATTTGTCTATTTTGTTAAAATATATTATAAATGATTTATTATAACTTAAAAATCAATAATGTTTATTTTAAAATACATTTTTTATTTAGAACTTATTTTGGACCTAAACCTAGCTGAGCCTAAATCAAGTCATAAATTCGAACTGTAGCTTAGACTGTGTTCGTGCTAGGTTCAGGCTCAAGTCGAACCATGTTTAAGGCCAAATTGGGTCGTGCTGGGTTGCAAGAGAAAATTTTAAACCCTAGCCCAGCCCGTGGCCCATCAGATTTGGGACAATTGGGCAGAGCTATTGGACCACAGGTGGCCCTACCCTAAATGCTACTTCTAGCCGTGATGGAAGGGATGGGAGGATTAAAATATATTTCTCCAAATCAACCCCATTCCAAAACCTAAAAATAAAACTAATAAGATAATTATGCCAGGTCCGTGGGAGTGGACTGCGACATATATGTTCGGGGCTTGGGGTAGTAGCTAATTATGCATGCAAGCGTTCGTTAATGGGAAAAATAACCTTTCGACACAATATCACCAGGAACGATAATATATCTAGTAAGATAATAGAAATGAAAAGAACAACAAAAACCGAGGAAAGAAAGGTTACGCAAACCGTGCTGCTTGTTGTAATCATTCGGTGACTTAGGAAGGAGCTGTTGCGTGGGGGGGTTTCGACCATAAAGAAAGATTGTTTTTCCGGGGAGACGTCACTGACTCTTCAAAGAGACAAGACCACTCATAAAAAGGCTTGCCCTACGACTCTACGAGGTCGTCAGTCCGGCACTGGCTCTTAAAATAAACTGTCAAGTTGGTGGAGTTCTACGTAACAGACTATGGACACCGAAACCATTTAAATCGGTTAATTGAATCGAATCAAATTATTTTTAGTTATTCGGTTCTATTTTTTAAATTCAGTGGTATGATTCGATTTGTGGTTTCAAAACGATTTAACCAAATCAAATCGAACGAACCTGATATAAACTATATATGTTAATATGTATATTAAATATTTAAAAGAATATAATTATGTATCTTTTAGAACCATGGCTCGAATCATAGTCATTCTTATGTATCTTTTACTAGGTTGTTTTTTAACTGATTATTATCAGAAGTCAAATAAAAACGTTTTTGGTCATTCATATGTAACTTCTACCAGACTGTTTTATATTTGATTCTTACAGTCAATAAGCTTTACTATTGTAATTTTATCATAACATGATACATCAAAATTTCATATTACTAGGAATCATGATTTCTATTTAAATTTCGCAGTATTAGATGTAGTCATTGTTATTTTATCTCATATCTAGTTATATTCTTTTATTTTTCACAATCAACATTTTATATTTGTTTCTTTATGTTTTATCAAATGGTTAAACCACAAACCGAACTGAACTGAACCAAACCGATTTTGAATGGTTTGGTTTGGTTCGGTTTCAATAGATAAAATGGTTTGGTTCGGTTTGATAATTGTTCAAACCGAATTATATGGTTTGGTTTGTGGTTTTGTCTCAAACCGAACCAAATCGAACCGTACCCACCCGTACTCCAGTCGATATTTACAGGAGTATTTTCTGTAGGCATTTTTAGCTCAAATCATCTATGACCATTGGATCAATATTGGCGGATAAGATTAGATTTTATTAATATCTTAATTAAACAAAAAAAATCCTAACTTCCTCCTATCGCCACCTACTCCTCCTCTCATCGTTGCCTCTCCTCCTCTCCTCCTCCTTATGTTTTTTTTTGGAAATGGTAATATATTATTAAAATTCCCTTAACTATGTAAACCACTATCAAGAGATCAAGATGTCCAAAAGTATTATAGAGATCTGGAACAAAAAGTTCAAATCAATTGCAGCAAAAATAGAGTATCTACAAAAACCATACCGATTCCATGTTCTAATACACAAAAATGACAAAAAGAGATTGCGTAATATAGTAATGATAAATCAGATTAAACTCCAGCTCCCTCCCCTGCAGAGCTTGGCAGATTAAGGGTAGGCTCAGTAGACTGTGGTTGGAGAGCCTTAAAGAGTCCCAAGGAAGAAGCAGAGTTATTTGGGACTTGTTCCATGGTCCATACATGATGCATAGAGGAGATAGATTGTAAGAGTTTTTCCTTCTCGAAACCTGTTGCAAAATTATCTATCCATTGATGCATTACAGAGATGATATCAAAAATAATTGTTATGTGAGACTCACTGCGGTCTCTAAAAGTTCTTCTGTTACGCTCCATCCAAATCAACCAGAAAATGATTTGCATTAGAGCAACCCAACCATGCTTATTTAGATTAAATTTAAGCATAGGTGTTAAATTAAATAAGTCAACAATTTCGAAGTATCTAGGGTACATAGAAGAGGAAATGAAGAAATTCTATATAAGCCATATAAATGAGAAATGAATAAATAGGTGGGTGTTGGTCTCTCTATGCGTTTTACATAGTATACAAAATTTTGAGCCGTTCCACCCTCTTTTAGATAGATTCTCCTTTATTAAAATTTTGTTGTTTAAAACCATCCATGAAAAAAACTTAATTTTTAAAGGTGCCCAACTTTTCCAGATATTCCAATATAGAGGGAAACGAATGCCACCATCATTTAGAACTCTATAACAAGAATTAATTGAAAAAGTGTTATCTTTGGCTGACATCCATACTAGGTTGTCCCCACCAGGCAATAGGATGATGTCTTGCAGTAAAGCAGCTAACAAATTTGTCTGTTATTGGATAACTGTATGATCACCCAAGAATACCTTGGAATGATCAAAAAGTTTATTAAAATCAGTCTTAAATAAATCCACAGTTTGTTTGACTATTGCTTTCTTAAACTTTGCTACAAAATATAATTCAGGAAACTTGAATTTTAATTTTTCTCCATTCCACCACTTATTTTCCCAAAACAGGACATTATTACCACTGTGCACTTGGAAAGTGGTGAAGCAATTAATATTATCAAAACATGCCTTAATGTTTTGCCATAGAGGAGAATAATTGTTTACAGAGGAGTTTAACAAAGCACCAGACCATGCTGTATTTAGATATCTAACATTTAGAAGTTCTTTCCATTTCAAATTATTATTCTCAGAAAGTAATTGCTAAAGCAACTTACCTTTCAAAGCATAATTGAAATTTCTTAAGTTTATAATCCCTCAACCTTTTTGTTTCTTTAATCTACATAGGGTTGTCCAATTAACTAAATGGAGGCCTTTACTATTAGAAGAAAAGGAGTTCCAAAGAAATCTACTTCTAATCTTATCAATTTCCTTCTCTACCTTTATAAGTAAATGGAGAACTGATAAATAGTGGTAGGAATGGTAGAGAGCACAAAATATAACAAAATCAGACGACCACCTAAGGATAAATATTTTGCTTTCCAAAGAGATAGTTTATTGGATATTTTCTCTATAACTGAGGTCTAGTCTCGACAAGTGACCTTTCTGTAGTGTAATGGTAATCCAAGGTACATGATAGGTAAATCAGCAACCCCACGCCCAAGATATTGCAAGAGTTGGTTAGCGATTGCTGACTCACACCAATTCCTATGAGTGAGGATTTATAGAAGTTTATTTTTAATCCAGAGTAGGATTGAAAGTAACATAAAATCCTTTTAATGTTAATCATGTTCTCCTCATTGGCAGAAAGAAACAATAAAGTGTTATCTGCATATTGAATGTTGACCACAGTAGGACCCCCATGTGGGAATTGTATGTCAGAAATTAAATTGTTAGTCAATGTCAGTTTCAACATACGATTTAAAATATGTGACAACTATAAATAATAGAGGAGATAACGGGTCTCATTGTTTTAATCCATTGGTTGCTCTAAAGAAACCCTTGGGAGAACCATTGACCAATATAGAAAATTTGGAGGTACAGATACACATCCTAACCCAAAAAATCCATTTGGGCCCAAATCCAAGCTCATTAAGGGAGTCTAGCAAGAAATCCCAATTAACATTATCAAAGGCTTTTTCAAAGTCCAGTTTTAGGATGTATCCAGGGATGTTTGTGGTTTTCATGTAATGTAGAGTTTCTTGTGCAATAAGAAAACAATCTCCAATGGATCTTCCTGCCAGGAAAGCACATTGAGATTGATCAATTACCTCATTCAGGAATGGGGTAAGCCTTGTTGCCAAGGTTTTAGTAATAATTTTATATATACTGTTCACTAGGCTGATTGGTCTAAAATCTTTAATATATTGAACACCATTCTTCTTGGGAATTAAAGCAATAAATGTTTGATTAATGGTGCTAAAAATTCAAGGTCACTAGAGGAATAAAGGTTTTGGAAGATATTGAAATATCTGATTTCAATAGATTCCAGAAGTGATGATAAAAAGCTAAGGGAAAGCCATCAGGACCTAAGGCTTTGTCTCCAGGTAAGCTAAACACATTCCTTTTTATCTCCTCGATTGTGAAAGGCTTCTCTAGTAATTCAGGGTGTAAGGCCTGTTGAAGGATTAAGTTATCCTAATTGATAGAGACCTTGAATCTTTTTTCCTTGTTAAATTACCAAGTGAAGTGTCTTTCTATCTCTTTACAAATTGCTTTGGGTGGATAAATCAAGATTTCATTTATGTTCAATGAAGCAATGGTGTTGATCCTCCTATAGTATTTTACAATGTTGTGAAAGAAGGCTGTATTTAAATCCTTCTCTTTAAGCCATTGTATTCTAGATTTTTGGTTCCAGTAAGATTCCTGCTCCTTTAACAAGGAAATATGTTCTATTTTTAGGACCTTTTTCTCTTTCCAAATCTCATCTCTAAGCTTTGAAGATTCAGCTAGTTCATCAATGTATTGTATTTGTGATTCTATATATAATAATCTGTTTTTCCTCTCCTTCTTGATTGGACCTATCCAATTTTTAATGTATTGTTTTAGATTTTTAAGCCTATATGCAAAAACAACAATGGGAGAATGTGAGGAGCAGATATAAGTGGATTTATGCCAACTATCTAGTAAGAATTGTTCAAAACCATCAATATGAAACCAGGATTTATAAAATCTGAATGGGGATGGACCCCAGTCAAGTGGGATTGTATTTAGAGTTATGGGAATATGGTCTGATACTACCCTGGCCTTTCCGAAGCAAAAAGCATGAGGAAATTTGACCGACCAATCTGTAGAAATGAGGAGTCGGTCAAGTTTGACCATAGTTGGATGAGATTGAAAATTAGACCATGTAAAAGAGTAATTGTTGGGGAAGAAGTCCATCATGAAGTTATTTTCAATAATTTCATTGAAACTTCTCATAAAAGAAGTGATTCCATACCTAGAAGAGTGTTCATGAGAGTATCTGATTACATTAAAATCACCACCAATGACTCAATTGTTGTCGACCAGATTACTGAAGTTGTTCATTTCCTCAATTAAGTCTTGTTTTAAGTTGGATTCACAGAGACCATATATCCCTGTAAGCCACCATTCAAACCCATCCACACAGTTTTTGAAGTTTAGAGAGAGGCTATAGTTGGCAGGTATAGTATTATATAGTTCAATAGTTCTGTCATCCTAGCCTATGAGAATGCCTCCTGAGGCCCCCATAGAAGGGAGGTGTGATCATAAGTTTATTTTCCCTCCTACTAGTGATCTGAGTGAACCTGGGGAGAATGTTTCCTTCTTAGTTTCACTTAGAATTATTATGTCACACTTATTAGATCTGATGAAATTACGAACAACTCTTTTCTTACCACTTGTCCCTAAACCTCTTATATTCCATGCTGCTATAATCATTGATTACTTGGGGGCAAGCAAAGAGAAGCTACTTTCTCAACTGTATTAGTGCAAGCGTCTAGATTAATATGTGACAAACCCTGATCCTCCCTGGCTAGGTTGAAGAAATACTTAGTTTCTTCCAAAGAATTAAGAGAAAAACCAATTTTACCACAGAAGGACTGAAATTATTCATAAAAGTCCCAATGAAGTGAATCATTTAATATAGCATCTATATCTGTGTTGTCTATTATACTATCAAGAGAAGAAGCAATAAAGGATGCATAATTGTTTAGATAATTGGAATTATTTGGAGAAGAAATACTAGGAGAAATGGGCATGATATTACTTAGGGTATGCACAGGGGTAGTCGGGTGAGAGGTATGATTTTCAATGTTTATATTGCCCAGATCATCCTTCTCCAGACAATCATAAATCACCAACACTTTCTTGAACTTGGCCATGGAAATGTTTCGGGCCATTATCTCTGCCTCTACGAATTTAGAAGTTTCAGTGACTGTTAGATTATCTACCACTTGAGGAGTTATAGTCGGCGTAGTTTCAAAAGAGAGAGAGAGGGAGAAGCATTGCAGAATCTTCTAGAGGATGAAGGGGAGGGGGTAGGTAAGAGACCGGCAGTGTTTGTAGATAGGGAGAATTGAGAGGTGAGAGTAGAGGATCTGGTCTAGACATTCTTCCCATTCCTAGGAGCTTTCCCACTCTTTGGACCTCTCCAACCCTTATTGTTCTTAAATGGCTTCCTAGTGGGGTTGAGGCCTTTGGGTTTTGAAGAGGCCAGAGGTGGTTGTTTGGGCCAAGTAGGAACAGGTTGTAGGATAGTGAGGGAGGATGCGCAAATGTCCCAACTACGCCTATATTTAATGGGACAGACTATTTTGCCAAATGCAAAGAATCGAGAATCAGGGATGTCCTTACCTCAATGAATTCTTACTCTGATTCTCGCGAAACCCTGGTATTTGACTCTGTGACCATGCCTTACCCGAAGGAGGGGGAAGGAGATCACAGTCATGCCAGGATGGCGAAGGCGCAAGGATAGGATAGAAGAAAAAGAAAAGGAGTCGCCACCTTGTCTTTTAAGAGAAAAACGAAGAAAACCACAAAAGGATGAATGCATGGGATGCAGATGGGAAGGATGGATGTCTGCTAACCAGAGGATGGGTAAGGATTCCTATTACGCACGAGGAAGGTATTAGGCACCCTCGTACGCCCGAGAAACTCGATCTTTCTAGTCCA
>JAMKQA010027961.1:0-14908 GCA_024699735.1 Posidonia australis
CTCATTGATAAGGCTCCAATTGTTGCTTTGGATGTGACTGATCCTTGAACCAATCCCTAAACCCGTAGCAAGCCTGCAGCCCAATTTAGAAACTAGACCAATAGGGGAGAGCACCTAGCTAGCACACCAACCTAGCACACCTAGCTAGCACACCAACCTAGCACACATCCCTAGCACACATAGGTGGCGCACTTAGCCAGCGCACATCCCTGGTGCACAACACTGCGTAGGCTGCTGGCTTTCCACCTTCCTTGGCTGTTACCTCCAGCAGCGAATATGCCATGGAATCTTCCAAGGTCTTCGTCTGCGAGGCTCTCCTCATTCCCATGAGTTACCCTTGAAGAGTTCCCTATAAAAGGACCCCCATAGGTAGCCATAAGAAGGGAAGAAAAATCCTAAGAGGTGAGAATCCTGAGTAGAAACCTTGAATCCAGCCATTTTCTCCATCAGTCCAACAACTTATTTTCATTCTCTGGAGCACCCTTTAGCGTCCTCAAACCTCCTCGGTCCTTCCAAAGCAACAAGGATCTTCATATTTCTGATATTACAAGAAGGAACATCTCGAGAGGTAGGCTTTCTATCTCCTCTTTATCTTCTAAATATCATTTCAGAAACTTGATAAAACATTCTTAAAACCTTATATGTGATCTGTTTTGTTCCATGTTTATGATGTTTTCATGATAGCATGCTCGCACTCCATGCAAATAATCTCCATGCTAACCTATGTTTATATTTATAGCATGAAATCCACATGAGCTGGTGTTTCCTTGCACATAGTATTTTGCCATGCACCATGTACGCCCTTGCACGTAGAAGCACGCGTATGATCATCATTTACACATGTTTTGATTCATTTTATCCAGATCATGCTTGTTCTTAAGTATTTCACACGTTTTCATGCATGAACCCACCAACTTGCTTTGGTTTCAAATGCTTTGTTTACATGATGATTCTTGATCCTATGCACTCACATCATGGTTTCCAGTTTTTATCATAGCATAGGCCCTTTAGCACTAGCATGAATCCTCCTTGTATCTCTGCTGGTTGGGTTCTGGATTAGGTTATAGTCTGATCCAGACTCCCTAGGGCGCACATCCCAATCGCACCCAACCTGTGCACCAGTCTGGTGCACTCAGCAGGCGCGTGAGACTGGCCAGAGATCAGAGCACTTGCATTACATCCATACTTGCATGGCTTCGTTGTAGAGTTTTGAGCTTGTTTCTTTCTGGTTGATTCTCTGGTATGCCAAGACATCACCTACATGTTTTCAGCTTTTGATCAGATTGTTTTCCGTTTGTTTTACTCGTTTTATTATTCGGTTCTAGGTTGAATCTGGTAGGCTAATTGCACCTTACTCGCTAGTGAGAACCATGTGCATCGCCCCATGATCTAGAGGCCTGGCTGAATCACGCTTTCTTCATCTAGTTCAAATAGGTGAGATCTTGTGTGAGGCTTCTAGCCCTTGAGCTCAAGGTCATTGCATTGCATTTGCATTTCTAACTCTTTCAAGGCAAGTTTTCCGAGTTTCTCCAGAATGATTTCCACTACATGCTTTTCCAGAGTGCATCCTCTGATGTTTGGCTTTGCGTGGCTTTCTGTTTTTGCCTCTGCATACTTTACTAGCCCACCTAGACGCACATAGGTGGCGCTCCAGACTGATGCACCAGTCTGGCGCACCAAACAGGCGCTGCTGCCTGTTTTCAGTAGCACACAGCATGTTTTTTAAATGTTTTGCTTGCTTTCTCGACCCGATTTGCTTCTAGGTTTTCGTCTGATTTACTTCCTTGATGCATTAGGAAGGCACACCGATGTTTTCAGTAGTTTTCTTGCATTTTAGCTTGCATTTAGGCATGTAGAAAGAAAGGATGATAAATCGCTCAAGATATTAGATCTTTGATCTTATTATGTAATATTCTTGCATCAACTCTTGGCCCGGCATATGAGCGATATTTCTGAGCATTAGGACACACCCCTACACATCATGCACCTATACTTTAGACACCACAAGCACTTGCATGGCATGGCATATCACACTCGAGTGTACAGCAAAATGCTCAAAAGTCGATATTTCATAAGCAAAAGAGAAATCATTAGAAGACCGATTTATCGGGCATGCGAGGGTGCCTAACACCTTCCTCGTAGGTAACAAGGATCTTTACCCGCATTTTTGATTTGTGCAGCCCCTTTTTATTTGTTTGCATGATTTTTCATGTGTTTTATGGTTTTCCTCGTCTTCCATTTGAATAGACTAGGTGGCGACTCCTGCATTTTTGCATTTTTTCTCCTTTTCATTTTGCCGTGGTTTGCCGTTTTTGGCACACAACATATTACCTATTTGTGGCCACCCCCGCTGGCATGGTTACAGGAACTGGCGACTGGTACGCATGTGAGGCGCGTCGGCGTGGTGCAGGGCGATTGCAGCGGCGACGGCATGGATCAGACCCTCCAGGACTGGCTGGACCGCGGCTCACCGGCGAGGGTATGTTCTGATCCCTCTCCCCTTTTTTTTTTGCTTGTATGTCTTGCTTCCTCATTGCGGGTCGTCGATGGTTTGAGGTCCCCGACGGACCTAGAGCGGCAGGCCCGTTCCGCGCGAGTTGCGGCGGTGGACTGGCAGGCTCAGGCTGCAGTTGCGGCAGCTGGGGCTCCCGCGGGCTGGTGGCTCTCGGGCTGCGGGTGGCGATGGCTGGCCGTGGCAGTTGCGGGCTCCGGCGGACTGCTCCGCACGGTGACTGTGGGATCGGGAATGCAGGCATGCCAAGGGAAAGCTCGGGCTGCAGGTGGCGCTGACTGGCTGCCGGCGATTCTCCGGCAGACTCCTCCGCACGGTGGGGGTGACGGTCTGTGGTTGCAGTAGAAGCCGCGGTGGCGGGCTGGAGATGTGCTGACTGTGAGGCTCATTGGATTTGGCACATATTGCCACTACTTGCATTTAATTTCTGATTTTACTGTTGATTGCTCTGCATTGAACTGCTTAACCACTTAATAGTTTTCCACTGATTCACAACTGTATACTTGAATTTTGCCATTATATGCCACAGTCTTCATCAAAATGTCCTGTGCTCTGTTATTATGCCACATTTGATTTAGACGCTTTGCATCTTATCGTGCTCGCTGCTGCTGTTTGACTTTTTGCAGGATGACTGAGTTCTCGAGGTGGGACATGCCTTCTAGCTCTCGTTCCGGACGAGGAGGCAGTTCTTCGAGGTCACAGGCCTCCGGTAGCTCGACGCCTACTATCCTTGCTGAGGTAAGCTCGAACTGAATATTAGAAGAATATTCAAATTCGGTATTTTCTGACAATTGCATTTTCAGGAATCTGGATACTTCGAGGGGCGGCTGTTGAGCGACCGTCATATCTGTGAGAGCCCCGAGTTTGAGGTAATTTCTTTGCCTTGATCATTATAAATTACTTTCTTCTATCTGCTTTTGTGCTTTTACTTCTGACCTGGCTCTAAATATGTGCTTCATATTTTAGGAGGGGGATGCAAACCTGATCATGCAGTGCCACTGCGGTCCGATGCTCGAGCATTTCCACCGTCTGCCAGAGTTTCTGTAGGACTTTCTCCATCATCAGTCTCCATTTGGTGGTTTGCTGCGCCTACCCATCATCCACGGCGACTACAACTTTTTCCGAGCCATGGTAGAAAGGTGGAGGTTCGAGACACACTCCTTTCACTTTCCCTTTGGTGAGCTGACTGTTCTGCCTGATAAGTGGGCTCTGCTGACGAGCCTTCCTTTTGGTGACGAGCCCATCATTGGCGAGACCACCCATGGCTTTCACCTTGCGCCTACACATCTTGGCCGTGTCCCTCCTAAGCTGCCTAGGGGGAAGCATATGATCACCGTGGGGTGGTTAAGGGAATGGGACAAGTTCTGGCCCATCCCCGAGCCTGGCAGTGAGGAAGAAGATTTTGTACTGAGGCATTTTCTGCTGGAGCTGCTGGCCTTGATCTTCTGCGATTCGTCGACCTACTGTATCCATGCTGACTGGATTGCGTATCTGACCAACCTGGAGCACCTGGATCACTATGACTGGGCTGGTGCTAGTTATACCTGGCTGGTCTGTGGGCTCGACAATGTGGTCAAGCTCGGGCGCCGCTCTTATGTGGGGCTTTACCCTCTGCTGATTGTAAGTATTTGCTTTTGTTACTTTGCAAAATAAACTTTTATGCTTTATATTTGATAAACTGCCTTGCTTGCATTTACAGTACTGGGTCATGGAGCATATCACCAAGGGGCATTGCTTTGGCCGCCTGTGGGACGAGCTTCTGCCCCTTCCCCGCCAGTTGGTCGAGCCTGACCACCGGGCTGCTGCTGGGGTGTTCAGTTATGAGTCCTACTGGTATCTACTGGACCTGGTAGAACTCGAGGATGTAAGTCTCCTCTGCTTTTAACTTTGCATGCCTGTTGTACTTTCTTTGCTTACAGTTTCTGTTTCTGTAACAGGTCCACCTACGCCCATTCGTTCAATATGATGGCTTTGACTGGGCTCCCCTGAACTCTGGCCACGTTCTGATGGATAAACAGGTGAGATTCTACTGCATGAAGAAGTCGGCCCTCTACCTCCTAGGGCGTGTGCAGCATCAGTTCTCTGATGTATTCTGCATTCCTGCCCCTCCTCCTGCTGACATGGACCGCCCGACCACGACTCGTTCGGCTGCTAGACGTCAGCATGCAGCTGCCATGGCTTCTCAGGACAGGCACGTCCTTCGAGAAGTCAACTATACAGACTACCTTTCTTGGTACAGGCGTGTGGGAAAGCCATACCTGTTTGAGGAGGCTGTGCGGGATAGCCAGCGTGGGATGTAGTATGCGTCTAGCTGGGTTCAGGTACAGAATTTCCATTTCTGCTTTTCATTGCTTTTGCATGAACTATGACAATCTGATATTTGCTTTAATTCATAGGTCTACGAGGAGCAATTTGGAGCCTTCTATGCTGACATCCGCCGAAAACGGGTAAAATTCTCATTTTGCAAACTACCTTATTGTCTATATCTGATACTTCTGCTGTTTTGCAGGAACTGCATTGGCGCAACATTATCATGGTATGCTTCTCTCTTCTGGTACTGCTGCCATTTTTTAAAATTCTCATTTCTAACACAAGTTTGCTTTTTCAGCAAGATTTCCCTACCGAGAGAGCGAACGTAGCCAGCAGCGGGGACTTCACTATGGAGGCGTCTGAGGAGGACTGTTCAGACACCGATGTCACCCAGGCGGTTCTCGACTCTGCTCCTCGTTCTCAGGCTGCCGCTGCTGCTCAATGGTCGGGCCGTCTCACTCGACGAGGCAACAAGACCTTGGCTGAGCATTTTCAAAAGGCGGTGTCTGATGAGGATGACTCAGAGGAGTAGTAATCTTTTCTTGTAATTTTGCTGAAGATTCTGTAATAACACCGTATTCTATAACATTTTGAAAATGTATAAGATATCCCCTGATTTTGCAATGTGCTCTTCGGGGTTTTGTATGTGCAGGTTGTATGCAAATAGGTACTCCATGCAGGGTTAAGCAAATGGTGCCGATTTTGGCGATGTAGACATTCTAAACTAATGCTGCTGAATTTTTCTGTCTTTCTGGGTGCCACATATATGCGCCGCCTAGGTGCTGTAGTTTCCTGCGCCTTATAGGTGCGTCTCCAGAAATGGCGAGTTTTGTTTCCTTTCCTGATACAAATCCCTTCTGCTTCACTATAAAAATCTCGTGTTTTATGTGAAACACCACCGCCTCTCGTGAAGAAAAAACACAGCAGCCCTTTGTTTTGATTTTGCAAGTTTCCTGAGCACAGACGCATACACACTATCATGGTATGGTCTACTGTTATTTTTCTGCCTTGCTTCATGTCGATTTTCGTGACCTTGTCCTTATAGCAGATGCCCTTGCTTGCTCTTCCTTGCATCACTATACCCTACTAGATTTTACTCAAGTTATTTCTGTTAGCTTTTACTAGCTTTTTTGCAGATTATGTTATAGATCTTGCTTGCATCTTATGCTATTCTGTAGATTTTCTTTTCTGTATTGCCACCAGCTCCCTGCGGAGATTTATTTTTTCTATTTTACTGCTGGTTCGTTGCATTTCCATTGTACTCTGCCGATTCTCCTGTTTTGCATTACGGATTTTTCTCTTTGTATTTTACAAATTTTCTTTGCACCTCACTGCCATTCCGCCGACTCCCTTTTTTTTGCATGGCAGATTTGTTCCTTGCAAGCTTTTCTTTTGCCTTACTGCTGATCTCTTGCACTTTGTCTCCAGGATTTTTTCTGCATATGCCTTTACACTTGATTTTAGCATGCAATATACCGCTGAGCTATTTCTGCATCTCCTACTCCCATGGCTGATTAAGGCTTGTACTTGCAGAGCTATCCAACCATGGAGACCCTGAAGTACTGCTCAGATGCTTTGCGCAGCTGGGTCGACGAATTGACGCCTAATGATCGAGAACAACAGAAGACTTGGGGCATATCATCCTCCCTCCTTAGTATTGCCAAAGTAGAGGTTAATTGGCATCTGCTATGTGCCATGGCCCGTTTCTGGGAGCCAGCCTTGCACGTGTTCTGCTTCGGGCTGGTGGAAATGACCGTCACCTTGGAGGAAGTCAGGCGCATCTGTGGTTTGTCACCGTTTTTGTCCCCATCTGTGTTTTTCTGCCACGACAGCTATTTCCACGTCGTGAGCCATCTCACGGGCGTTGCCAAGGAAGACTGTGATAAAAGCATTGTCTGCCGAGATGGTCCTACTCCCATGATACACCTGGATTACTTCGATAGCATCATTGGTGCCTGCTCCTCGAAGCCTCTGTGGCTCTTCTGCTTTGTGCTGCGCTTCCTCGGGGAGCTAATTTTCAGTCACAGCCGGACAATTGTGGCTATTGAGGAGACAGAGATAGCCTGGGCAGTCGTGGTTCGTCAAACCGACCTGGCTCCGATTCTGCTCGCCGAAACTTATGTAGGCTTGGACCGGGCATCGAGGCTCTCTCACCACTTCTATGGGTGTGGTGTCTTGGTGCAGGTAAGCAGATCATCTGACCATTAATAATATTCTGCTGTGCTTTAATTAACCATAGTTCCCTTTTGCCAGGTCTGGTTTGCTGCTCACATGGGGATGAAGATTCTGCGCCCCCGACCTTCCGTCTTTGAGGCCTACAACCGCACCCATCATTCGAGGTCACTCCCAAGGGTGCTTGAATTGTGTGACAAGCTGTAGAATCTCGATGCGGATTCTGTGACATGGTGCATCTTATCTTCTGCATCACAGAACTTCACTGCCTTCTTTAACACCACGAACATGCGACTCGTGGTCCTCCCTGGATTTTCTGGTGGGGTAGAGTACCATCCTACCGGGTTCTTCACCGGTTCGGCTTCTGTCAGGACTCCATAGAGCAAAGCCCATGCCCAGATGGACTGAAAAAGCATGTAGCGGGCTCTAATGCATCCACTACTGAGTTGGCCTGACGGATGAGTGCTGGCATCAAGTCTTCTATTCTTGCCATCGTCAAAGGCTTAGGCTGCACAGCTAGGTATGAGGCGGAGATCAGAGAGACGTGGCCCCTGAGCGAGGTCCGCCTAGTGGCACCAATTTCATGGAGGCTAGCAGTTCAAAGAGGCCTCGAATTGATTAGTGATTTTTGTACTCCTGATAGGACATAATAACATTGATATTGCTTTGCATTGTTTCCTGATTCTTGCAAGTTCATATTTGCTAACCAGGATCAATATGTTTCTGATTTCAAATCCCTCCGTTTAAAGGAACTGACTATCATACCCCTGGATGCATGCCTGCTTGCTCAGACCACAACCCATAGGGTAGTTGACATGCCCCTGGTCGTAATATGAGCAAAATGCCTTACAAAGTGAATGCGATCTATGCTTTGACTAAAAATGTGTCTTAGCTAAATGCTAACACAACTCATAAGGCAGCTGACATGCCCCTGGTCGAGATGCGAATAAGATGCCTTGCAATTATGCTTTAAAATGCACCCTAGCTAAATGCTAACATGACCCATATGGCAGCTGACATGCCCCTGGTCGAAATGCAAAACAATGCTTTACAAAACAAATAATGTTGCGCAAATTGCAAAGAAATGGCTAATAGATACATTGGTGCCCTAAGTGCCAAGGAAGCCTGTTTTGCCTACGATAGGAGGTGACACTGTCCTCGACTCATGTGATACTAACCTAGGCACTTAGGTTATTTGTGGCTCTACTTTAGATTTATGGGCCTCATGCCAAATGCTTAGGGTCCTATACATACCTTTTTTGAGGATTCATTTTTCTTTTCTCCCTCATAGGCATGCCAACTGACCCTACTCCTGCTTGAAGGTAATAAACACTCATGCTGAGGAGGGTGGCTGCTATTTCTGTTGTGCTAAAGGGGTGGCTAATCCCTTTGATCATTTGGGCATAGTAAGTGTGTGCTTCTACTCCTCTACAAGCGAAAAGGTAGGAGTAAGGTTGTTTACATACCTCACTCGGTGGAGCTCAGCTTCTGTCTGCTACTTCTGTCTCCCTTTTTTTTATGCTCCTAGGTCTTGTGTGTTTTTTACTACTCACTCTCTTTCTAGACCTAAAATTTTAACTCCCTCACAAGATATAGGACCCATGGGAATTTGTACATTTAGCCCACTCCTCTGAAATCTCTCCCTAACATCCTAAGCTTTTAGGGTAGTGGCACATAAGTAGGGCTTGACACATCTTCCAGGCTGGCTCCTAATTTTCCTCATTGGGCAATGATAATGCTATACAAAAAAGAAAAACAAGAATGCAAAGGATTATTTATGCTGTGCAATGATGCATGACTCATGGTGCAAGGCATTAGGATCAACTGAGAGTCATTGATAGTACTTCTTTAAATAGGAGGCATTGACGGGCTCTGACTGCTCCATATGGTCCATGCCTTCTACGATTACTGCCCCCTTTGACAGGGCTTCTTTTCAAATGCCGGATCAGTGATGTCTACTGAAAAGACTTCCTTTGACTCTGCACCCTGATGGCGTTTGAGGACTGTCACAGTGACCTTTGTATTTTTGTGTCGACATTGCAATGCTGCTCGTGCTTCCCCGTCTGGATGGTCTGAGGAGCTAAATGTTTCCGCCTCCAATGCTGATGCCTTTTTATTCTTGTTTCTGCTAACTGTACAAAATCTTGTTTGTTGGCGGCTGCTCTGTTGCTGCTCGATGGGGCTGCCATCTATCCCACTCATGCTTGTTTCATGGCTCTGATCCTCACCCTCGAGGTGAGGACTATACTGCCTATACCAACTAGACCCGCCTCCCGGCTGATAGGAGATTGACTCCACTGGTCTAGTATCTCTCTCATCTGTTTCGTGCAGGACCATAATTGAAGCCTTATCCTGGGGTGGTATTGGTAAGTCTGCTGGTGATGCTGTGGCAACCGCTTTGCCCTTCATTCTGCGGTTATGCTCTGCTATATCCTCTTTGAGCATGTCTAGCTGCTCCTGAAATAACAGGTCCAGATCCCCAATATCATCATCTGAATCTGTCTCTTGGACCGGAACCTGAGCTGCTGACTGCTCTGCCTACTCTCTACTCTGCCATTCTGGCTGGCTGTAATCTGAACACGAACCCTCTGGGCAGATCCAGGCTGATGACGCTGATACTGCGTTGGAACTGCAGTTCGGATCATAATGCCTGCGCTGATAAAGTTGGATAAATCTCGTGGAATAACAATCCTGGAAGACTTACCCCGACGCTGCGATCGCTTCTAACTGCCTCGGTCATATCCCAAACCGTCTTTCTCCATCCATTCTTCGACTTCGATCGGCTCGGCGATTCCCTTACCGTAAACCCCAAGAGGCGATCCTTTCTCATATCCCCACTTGCGACACAGGTTGTCGATCATCAAGTGGGGGTTGCCAGAGGTGACCAAATGGTCGGCAAGCTCTGACGGAGGAATAAAATTAATCGGTTCAAACCGATTAACCCGAAAGAGAACATCAGTTGGCTTAGGATCAAAATGAATAGTCTGTGGGGTTAGAGCTGAGACAGACTCAACCTTCTCCATGTCTTCTGCCAGACAACAATGACGTTGTCATCCCAACAGAATTTAATCATGCGATGGAGGGTTGATAGAATAATTTGATGCTTGTGAAGCCAAGGGCGTCCAAGCAAGAGGTTAAAAGAAGGTTCAATGTCAGCGACGTAGAACTCCACCTCGAAGCAGGCAAGGACAATGGTTAGGGGAATGACAAGGATCCCAAGCGCATCGTGATGCGTATTATCAAAAGCTATCATCCCTTTCACAGTTGGTATAACATCGTCGGCCTTGAATCCAAGTGCATTTGCTGTGCACAAGGGGCAGACATTAAGGCCTGCTCTATTGTCCACCAGCGTGAGGGGGATGCGAAAACTTTGGTATTGCACAGTGATGAACAAGGGAGAATTGTGGTTGGTGCCAGAAGGAGGCAGCTCTTGGCTGGAGAAGGAGATGACCTGAGGTGCAGCGATCACTCCTACCATGTTCTCTAGGGTAGCAGGCTCTATGGACTGGGATACACGGGCTGCCTGAAAGACCCTAAGGAAAGCTTCCCTATGCTCGGCCGACGTATGGATAAGATCCCAAAGGGAAATGTCGGCTCGAACCTTCTTCAGCTGAGCGATGAGGTCAGTTGAAAGTTGGCTTCTAGTGGTAGGATAGGATGATGCTATTCTAGGCATTGGTGCCTTAGGAGAATGTGCCTGAGATTGGGCAGGGGTTACTTCTATAGGTACTGGTGGCCTAGATGGCTGGGCCTATTGGCTAGGGATCTGGGTTAAGGGGTTAGGCCTGGTGGCTGCGGGTTTGTATACTCTACCCGACCGCATCATCTCTGCACACATTCCTGTGGCATAGTTGTGAGGAACACGATGCATGTCACGTGTCAGAGTAACAACAACCGGAGGACGGGTTGCTAACTGTACAGGTGGGGTTGAAGGATTAGGGCGAGCGGGGGTATTTACTTGGAGGTGCTGGTAGTACTGGTGAGGGTACTGGTGAATCCGAGGGCATGCTGGTTGTGTTGGTCAAGATTGGGGCCAGGCTGCTAAATAAACTGGAGCCGATGGCGAGGTGTGAGCTACTGGTGGCACCTCAGGATTCTACAACTCGACAGTAGGACGGATCACAAAAATGGATTCCTCGACGTTATCGAGGACGGAACGATACAAATGATGGGGAAAAGGAGAAGATACATCATGAATCAAGGTGGTGGGACAGATGGGGGATGAAACTGACCCAGAAGGAGAAGAAGAAAAAAAAAAAACTCTCGACGAACTTGGCGCTCTCGGAGGTGGATGCTGCGGCAAAGGCTGACTAACTATGCTGGGGTGCGCTGGCTGTGCCTGCTGTGCTGGGTGTGCTGCTGGGGGATGTGCTGGGATGGCTGCCTGAGTGTCAATCACAATGACCTTTTGGTCAATCAGATCTTGGACAGTGTCCCTAAGTGTGAAGCAATTGACCGTCGTGTGGCCAGCAACGCGATGGAAATTGCAGAATGTATTGGCATTGTAACAGGATGGCAGTGGATTAGGCAAAGGGCGTACCTCCGGCAACCTCAGCAAAGATGCGACTTTGGGGAATACCATGCTCAACGGCTCCACTAAAGGGGTATAGTGGCGTCGGTCACGGCGTTGTCGCTTCGGCTGCGGATGTGCCAACGGTGGGTGCGTCCTAGCCGATGGGTTAGGATATACTGGTGTGGCAGTGGGGGTAATGTGCGATGCATGCTGTGCTATAGGTCTAGCCGTGGGTGCATAAACTACTTGGTGCTGCGGGGGTGGGCAGACATCTACTGGAGGAGCAGGGGATCTAATGTAAGAGACGGAGTTCTTGGGAGAATCCCGCCTCCTGGTTGGATTGGTGTTGGTGTTATTGTTGCTACTACTAGGGCCGCTATGTGAGGCAGTGGCCTGGTTGGCAAATGCAGAGAATGCTGGAAAACTACCACCGCACAGTGAACTCTCAACACGAGCGCCCGCCCAAAGCAGTGCAGTGAAAGTGGTGACAGGTTGGATGCTAAGCATAGCCCCGACTGCTGCCTGTGCTCCCCGAATCACGATATCAATAGACTCTTCGTTTGAGGGTCTATCTTTGACCTGTGAAGCCAAGGACCGCCAACGTCCAAGATACTCCCCGAATGCTTCTTGGGGTCTCTGCCTAAGAGCGACTAGGTCCTCCTGCTTGGTGACTAAGTTGAGGTTAAAGGATTATTATTCCAGGAATGCCTATGTAAGGTCATCCCAAGTCCTAATGGTGGCCATGTTGAGGGAAGTGAACCACTTCAACGCGGGCCCCGTGAGACACTTTTGGAACAAACGGATTAGCAACCTTTCGTCAGCCTGGAGCTGAGCGAGGTCTCCACAATAGGCTTTAAGGTGGGCAATTGGGCAGCCCCTACCATTGTATTTGTCAAATTTCTGGATATGAAAATTTGGGGGGAGGGTCGCCTCTGGGAAATAGCAAAGGTCCTAGAATTGGTAGGACTGGCGGTCCCCACCTTGCACTTGCCAGAGAGTGCGCTCCAAATCGTTTACTCTCGTGAGAAGAGCATCTGGAGCTACTACAGCTGTGGATTGCGCAGTAGAGGTGTGTGCCGTGTACATTGTATGGGTCGCCCCTAAGGGCTCCTCCGGATCCACCATTCCACCGTCTGGTGCTACGGTAGGATGGCCAGTGTACCCGTGCATGGTTGCAGTGTGCTGTGGGATGAAAGATGAGGCTTGTGTATGATAAAAGGGTGAAGGAAAAGCAGGGGGTGGTGCAAATAGTGGTGTAGAATGTGGGAGCAGGAGTTGTGGGACCGCGATGGTATCAACACTCACAGATGGTAATGCTCCTGCCGGCCTAGGGGGCTGGCCACCAGATAGGAGGGATGCATGTTGAGGTGGGTGCTGTGCTGGTGTAACAGAGGGTAATGTCGATACCCCTATTGGAGAGATAAGGGATGGCGACGGCTGTGGTGGGAGTGCAGCAGGTGCAAACTGTGGTCCTAAGGCCGGTTGTGCAGGCAACTCGGGAGCTGGGAAAGAAAAGCTGAGAAGGGCTGGAACGCCAGCGCTAATCCCTGCAGCTGCTGGGCGAGGGCCGACATCTGTTGCAGTTGCGCGGTCGCGGGATCGTCGCTGATGGCTCCGACGGAGGGAGGCAAGACAGGGACAGAAGCAAAAGGCTGAGATCCCAGTTGTCCAAACCAGGGGGTAGCTACTACTGAAACAGCCACAGTAGGAGGAGGGCAAGAAAACACATAGCCCTGGGGAGAGACGGGCTCGACTGCTGTCGCCCCGACAGTAGGAGAAGTCCAGGCTGGTGATCCGGATGGTAGGGGTGCCAAGGGAACACGGAAATGAGGTGGTGGGGGTCCTCCAGAAGCTAAGGCAGAAGTGGAGGTAGCAGAAATAACAGGAACAGACACATAGGAATAGTGTCCCGAGATAGGGACCTCCTCCTGGACAATAGGGGGAAGAGACTCGCTAGCATGCTGGGCCATCGCGGATCGCGAGCGAGTGAGGATTGGACTGCGGCTTGGATGAACAGGACGAACCCTAGGATGAGCTATCATCGGAAATGACAAATAACTCGAGGAATGCAATCGACAGTAAGGTCGCAAAAGAGAAGTCAGTGAAAGGTAAGATCACGAGCTTATGCTGAGGAAACTCACAGATCAGAACTTCTATGCACAAAACTAACAAATTAGCAAAATGCAATGATTATAGTGGTATGCAATGCGAATGCATGCCTCTAGTATGCACTCTCTCACCAACTAGGGGTGTCCTATCAAGCTATCTACTCCGGGTTCACACACACTAGGGTGAATAGGCAAAGAATAGGCAGTGAACGAGTGGTGCTTTCGGAGCCTTGACCTCTGCCAAAGCAGTAGGCTGTGCCGCTTTACTAACACCGACACGACCCCAGTTAAGGGGGAACAAGCCCGATTTTCCATCCTACGCCAAAGTCATTAGGGTGAACCATCGGAACATGTCCTTCGCAGACTGTATAGGTAAGCCTAGAGAGGAGAGGATGCATGCCCTATATGATGTATGCAAAGTATGCTTTAAGTTTTTTACTTGCAAGCTTATTAAGCTGTGGGGGGGAAATTTGCAATTTGTCCCTAGTTTGCCTTATGATTGATAATTTTGGTTGTTATGTTTTCATTAATCAAAAGGGGAAGCAGGCATGTCTTTAATCTCCTAGGCATGGCATATACAGGAAGGGAAATAAACATGCAAGTACACATGGATAAATAAATGAAAGCATGTGCCACAATATGTGCAAAAGTGGTGGCATGACAAATGTGTGAAAGAACAATATTGCAAAGGCAATGCATGCAAAAGACACCACTTAAAAGATAGCATGGCATGGGAAAGATAGCATGGCGCGGAAAAATAAAGCAAGCAGGAAAAGCTGAAGCATAAGAGAAATCAAACCGAAGTTGGGATCTAGTTATCCCCAGCAGAGTTGCCAGTTCCTGTAACCATGCAAACGGGGGTGGCCACAAATAGGTAATATTATGTGTGCCAAAAGCGGCAAAGCCACGGCAAAAAGAAAAGGACAAAAAAAATGCAAAATTGCAGGAGTCACCACCTAGTCTATTCAAATGGAAGACGAGGAAAACCATAAAACACATGAAAAACCATGCAAACAAACAAAAAGGGGCTGCGCAAACCAGAAATGCGGGTAAGGATCCCTGTTACGTACGAGGAAGGTGTTAGGCTCCCTCGCACGCCCGATAAATCGGTCTTCTAATGATTTCTCTTTTGCTTATGAAATATTGTCTTTTCAGCCTTTTGCTGTACGCCCGAGGGCGATATGCCATGCCATGCAAGTGCTTGTGGTGTCTAAAGTATAGGTGCATGATGTGTAGGGGTGTGTCCTAATGCTCAGAAATATCGCTCGTGTGCCGGGCCAAGAGTTGATGCAA